>JAPQRP010000028.1:28995831-29008195 GCA_037367295.1 Apogon hyalosoma
AGATAGATAGATAGATAGATAGATAGATAGATAGATAGATAGATAGATAGATAGATAGATAGATAGATAGATGTCCTGCTTTTTCTAACCTGGCTGCAGCTGATCGTCAGGTTTGAAGGTCTCCCCTTCGATCTCACGCATGTACTGGGAGGCGGTCCGAGGGAAACGCTGGTAAGCCAGCTTCATGTACTTCTCCCTGATGTTCAGGGCACGGTACAGACCTTTACAGGACAGCTCGAAGTCATCCATGGTCACCTGAAGCGCACATAGAATATACATCTCAGGTACCAGTATCTCCTTCAACCTGTGTCCACGTTTGTGGAATTAACAGAGTTCTCCAAAGAAGGCACTATCAGTAGATCCATAGTAATATTATACCAGTAGTTATTATCATATACTCAAATAACGATGAGATGAGTGACACTCCCAATCCAGGAGGACTGTAAATACAAATGTACGAGGGGGCTTCAAAAAGTTCATGGAAAAAGGACAGTTAGAAAAAATGTTTAAGTCATGATGTTTATTTTTCAGCATGCTCCATCTGGTACCGGCCTTTGAGTCCATCTGCATAAAACTGAGGGCCATGCGATTTAAACCATGTCAACACTATGCTCGTTTTCCACAAGCTTTTTGAAGCCCCTTCATATATACATTAGAATGTAGAGGAAGCTCTGATCATCAGTGACATCAGTATATGTATTTTTTAGATTGATTACATTGTTTCAAGGTTTACACATACATTTAGCCACAATTGTTAATTTCATGTTTTTTCCTCAGTTAATAATAAATATGTAATGAATTATAACACAATCTTAAAAAAAGACATGATATTCATTATTATCAGGTTTATACCTCTGTGTACTCCTATGTTACATGGTTTCTAAACTGGTGCACAGTTAAAAAAAAAACAACAAAAAACTAAAATTGATTTCAGTTTGACTAGTTTTAAATAACAAAAGCAATATTAAAACATTTTCCATGGTGAGTGCATGAAAGGGTTAAAACCTAATCATGCAAAATGACCACCTGCAAGTGTTATTGCATTTATCTATACATAGATGTAGAAAACCTTTTAAACAAAAGTTATCTAATGTATTATTTAGTAATTTATTAACACCTTAATAACTGCCTCTTTATCAGTGACGTGGAAGCATAGCCAAACAAGAAAATGGAAACACCTTTTCACCAAAACAATTTAAGCCATAGATATATAGTCATCATGCTGACTGTGCAAAAGGATTTAGAAAACTCAGCACTTCTCTCAATGTACATGTTCAAAATATATGTTCATGAAAAGTGAACCCTGGGCTGCTCTCAGTTTCACTCCATTCATGGACGTCTGGTCAGATGAACAGACTCTCAGGTCACTGACCCACAGACACTTTTAGTTAGTGAAAGTCAAAGTCAATGACCCCACGTCATCTTCAGAAATCTTCATACAAAAACTATCAGGAGATTTAAAAAATCACAAGGGATTTATTCTAATCCATTATTAGGTCAAATGTGATAAATAAGTAAGTCAGTTAGCTGATAAGTTTATAAGTTACTTGTTGTGTTAAGACACATTTTTAGCTAAAATGTGATGGTGCAAGATGTTCAAGATCCACTCCCTCTGTACGTAAGAATGGTTCATACTGATGTAAGGAAAACATCATTTTTTAATGTAATTATATACTAATGAACTCTCAACAGAAATTAAATTCTATCCCTGCAAATAGATCCTCTTTAACGGTACAAACTGCCCCTTTAAGCATAGCCAACAATGAAACCACAGAGAACACACATCCATACCTACATACCACATCACCAAGATGGGAACAGAAGATTTACCGTCTGTATTTATTAAGTCCCAGACTTTGTCTGTATGTAACACTGGTCTAGAATTTTATGTATTTATTTTTTAATAAATTATTTGTCTCTGAGATTAAATGTGCTAAATCTTACATACTTTAATAAGATGAACTGGAAAATAAATGACAAGTGCAGGTTATCTGATGTTTTCAATCTATAATAAAGTGTCGTCACACATATTTATCGGTTTATGTACATTTATACTATAGAATTATACATTTTCCTCTAGAAAGAACCTGAAAAGTGAAAGCATTACAATGTGCACATGATGTATTGTATCTTGTAGCACTTGAGGATCATTCCTTTTGTTTAAAACCCATTCTTTCATTAATTCTCAGAATTTCACATTTTGACCCAAGACTGTGCCATGGAACTTACAACCATCAGCATTTTTGATTTAACTTTTCTTTATTAGTGACTCAAATTTGATAAAGTTTCTGAGACATTTTACTTGTGGATAAGTGTAATCAGCAGTTAAACTTTTTGCATGACAGAAATGTAATCTATTCATCATTTTATCAAAGTATAGTATAAATTAGAATGAACCGTACCCCAGCAGCGTAGTCTCCAATGACAGCCACTCTCTGGAAGTCAGGCACCTCCAGGTACGTGGGCGTGTCCACCTCCACCTGGACTACAGGGGCAGCAGCTGCATGGGCAGCGGCTGCCGGCACAGCCATAGTGCGGCTGCGCTGATGCCTCTTACTGTGGGTGAGGATAAGTAGATGTCAGCTACTTTTCAGGTAGTATGTGGGATTTGTGCAAAAAGACCCACTCTAAGAGGTCCTGATTAAATGAGTTACTGCTGCGTGAATAGTTCTAGTTCCTGCTGACTTATTCTCCTACTCCACTACATTTCAGGTGTAAATGTTGTACTCTTTACTTAACTACCTTTGTCTGAGAGCTGATGTGATTTTTGAAGTTTTCCTTTCAGGGTTGAATTCAAAATTGCTTTCCCTCATACACTGAATAAATTCTTTGAATACTCTCGGTTACTGAAAAATACCATGTCAGAAAACAGAAAGAGACCTGTTTTTCTGAACTTATCAAACTTAACTCTCTGTTCTCACAGGACATCCAAACTACACACATACTGTATGAAACAGATTTCACAAATTTGCCCTTCTCACAATTTATACAGAAGGCCTAAGGAAAAAAGTGGAACCCCAGGAAAAAAGTTCTGGAAACACTAAATTAACCCATAAAGACCCAGTGCTAGTTTTCTGGCAGTTAAATGGATTTTCTCTCTATTTAACCATTTTTAAGTGACTGATCACCATTTTTAATATAACATTATCCTCTGTATTTTGCATTTTTTCAATGAAAGTCTGGTATTTTTATATATTTAATTTATTGACCATGTAGATATTCATGAAACCTCAGATAAAAGTTGAGGGTTATTATATCAGGAACAAAGAAAATTGAAGAAAAAGTGACTTTTTCAGTAAAAATCTCATTAACTGAACATTAAAACAAGCATCACCATCCACTGTCACTTGTCAAACTCCATGGGTTTAACTGGTGAATCAAAGTTGCAGACGACGATGTGTTTCCACATTTACGACAGAGCCTCTGAACGTCCAAATGGGTCATATCTGATGACCATGAAAGGATGAAAAATTGCATTTTACCTGAATTATTTTAATGTATTGATAAGTTTTGTGGTTCAGAAGTTATTAAACATTTTAGATCAGTAGATGATTTTGGTTGGCAGAGGCTGTTTGAGTTTTTGAGGGTTAAACTATCCAGCATGTGGTTTAAATGAGTTCAAACCTAAACATGCAGAGCAGTAAAACTCAAGTATGCACTCAGAGTACATCTTTTTGATAAATCTTGTACATGGGTGATAGTATTGTGTAACTACATAACGAAAAAGTCACATTTTTGTTGTGTTCATTATCTGTAGATGATTTTCTGTCTCACCGCTTCTCAGTATTATCCTCAGTGTGCAGATGGTGGGCCATCTCCTGGTGCATGATGGGACAGTCCTCAGCCACATCAAACATGGAGATCTCATCGCGGGTGTTCTCGTCTTTGGTCTCAGATGCAAAGACCTGCTCCGCGAAGGCCCGCATCTTATCATCGGTCTCTGTCACAGGCACAGTGAAGGTGTACTTATGTTATTAGGAAGTGAAAAGCATTCTAGTCCCGTTACGTCATGCAACAAGAACTAATGAAGCTATTGCTATGACTTCAACCACAAACTATGAACCTGATGCTGAATGAGGATCAAATGAATGAAACAAGCATCCTATGTATATGACTTCAGAACCGGATGTTACTGACTAGCACATGCATTTTATACATGGCCAAAGACAAGACTCAGCATCTACAGGACAAACAACTCTGACCATTTTGGACTGTGAACAAATAGACCCATGCATATACTACAGCATCATCTCGACTCATACACAGCTGAGTCTTTAATCCATAACTCCAGACCCCTGTGTTCTGTTCAAGATCCAGAGTTTCTGGAGTTATGGTCTGATCTGTCAACAACAGCATGTCTCCTAAAAAACAAAGATGGCAATGTCCTCCTGCATAACTTTCTAGATGAAGTTCTACATGATACATGCACTTTCTGTTCAAAGCCAAGACTTTCTACCCTAAGACAGGCCCAAAAGTTATTTCATTTCCCACCCTTAACCCTCCATACTTACTTTGACCTGATTATGTTGAACAAGAGAGTAGTATCGCCCATCATGAAACCCAAAGGAGAGAGTGTTAGAAAAGCATGGGTTAAAAATGTTACATTCACTGTGTTAAACATGAAGAGGACATACAGTATAGACAGAAATCTGGGACTGGGATCTGCAGTAAAAGCACCATATAAAGGAAATATTTAAAGAACATTTTCTGATCTAAAATATTTATAGCAATTACATACAGCATGATATATTAGAAATACATGCAATTGCAATATGAGGGTTCCATTTCCAAAATTATTACACTTATCAAGGATTTACAAATGGTTTATAATTAGGTATCAGTTAGGTGTTTCTTTATCTTATCCTTTTATCACTTAAAAATAACTTGTGAGTCAAACTAGTAAAAGGGAGACTTGCTGTAAATGCCATAATTCAATATAGCAAACAGAACTTTTTGGAGTATTATAGATTCAGTATGAAAGATTTGCTTGTGCTAGTGAGCCACTAACTAGCAGATATGTCAACATATTGGCATATTTGCATAATTATCATAAATAAACACTCTGCTTATACATTTACTTTTTTTTTTGTATTTTAAATTTTTAAAAAATTAAATTGTCCCTTCAAATCTAGTGAAATAAATGAATGATTAGTCTTTATTGATCAGTGGCTGCTAGATATGTAAATAGGTTAGATGTTAGCAAGTTCATAAAGGTTGTGTTTACAGCTAAACCTCAAGGTTGTAGGTTTGACTTATTTGCAAGTTTGTATGTAAGATTTCATGCTTTTGTACTTTCATGAAGTTTGTGTTGAAGTGTGCTCTGTGCTGAAGACCAATCATTTCTTGAAATTAGCTGATTATTTATAATCCAATGTCTCAGGCGCTTCCATCCATGAAAACAGCCCGAGCACTGAGTTCTACCGAGAACACTCAAAGTCAAGCTTTCCACTAAAATCCTCACATCCACTTCCAAGTGCTTAATGCCTGCTTTCCTTTACAGCAGGCGTCACCAACCCTGGTCCTCGAGAGCCACTATCCTGCATGTTTTAGATGTGTCCCTCTTCCAACGCACCTGATTCAAATGATCAGCCTATCATCCAGCTCTGCAGAAGCCTGACAATGACCGTCAGGTGTGCTGGAAGAGGGAAACATCTAAAACATGCAGGATAGTAGCTCTCGAGGACCAGGACTGGTGACCACTGCTTTCCAGCAACGCAAGCTACCATTAGTCAAGTTTGCAAACATCTATAATCACCTCACAGGACAACACAGACTCTAAAACAAACTTCATGTAGGCATGCAGATTTTCTACATTGAACATTTAAGACGTTCTGATGGTGGTGAAAGTTGTACTCAATAAATCTTAACTTACCAATTAATAAATATCAGATAAAGATCAGTTACTAACGATACCTAAGGATTAAAAGTAAAGATAAACAAGTAACAGGTCACTCTTGCCCTTTTAATTTGATTTCTAGTATTATCACCACTTACTAGGGATTTCTAAAGTGATTCTAAGCTATTTGAAGAACCCAATTTCAACCATTCATAAATCCTTCATAGAGCAGTTTTATTGTAAATTGGTACTGATATGAGTACACATGATGTTAAAAGAGGGATGAGTAAATAAGTAGCTATTGAGATTACAGATTATGATGACAAATGACAGTGAAATTGAATTGGTTTTATAGTCACTGTTTGAAATTGAACATAGCAGCAGGGTAAATAATTGGTAATTCTGTTTTTAAGGCTCATGCAGAGATAATTTCCTGTTTTCAGTGCTCCAGGTGTAGTACTGCATGAGAATGAGTGACATGATGCAGGATATCAGATGATCTCACAACTGAGCACCTTTACTTTTACATTTTCATGCATCCTTTCCTCATGACATTCAGGAAGAACCAACAGGGACCTGTTCTTTGATGACAAGTCAGCCTTCTTTGCGTGCCTCTTTCAAAGCTCTTCCATGGACTCCCAGTGGAGAACAACCAGTAACTACAACTAAGTCATTTATTAATATAAATGTTCACTTTCAGTTTGGTTTTAATTGCGAATGCCAAGTTTGGGAGGCATCTAAGCATATATAATGGACATGAGAAACAATGAGAAAAGTGAACAGTATATTAATAAATGGTGTTCATTTCTAATATATTTCATTTCTTCTGATAGACCAAATTCATGTTACTAAACAGCATTGAAATGCAGTTTGTTGACATGATTCACGTGATGTGTTCTCTGGATGTTGAGAGGCCAACATCCACAGAATTACCCATGCATTTGAAATGCTCCAAATATTCTCCAGGGATGCTTGAAAAGTCTCTCATCTTTCTCTGTACTTACTTCCTCCCTGTGCTGGGTTAGCAAAATATCCCAGTCAGGTAGGGACGGTCGAGGTTAGAGGGAAACAAAACCAGTGTGATTATGTTACAGAACAGTAATAACAGAACAGCTTGAGAGCGACACACAGAATGGTCCATTTAGGGGTAACTTCAAATAAGTAGATGAAAAATGTCTTTCATTTTGTGTCATTTAGGTGAACTTTGATCAGTTTGATCATCAGGGCATTCACTGTCTGTACTCCACACCTGCTCCAGGTGATTTCCATAAACTGCTTGAACAGACTGCATGACAACAGTGGTGTGGAACTGTTGCATTCACAGCAAGTGCAAAAGGTCCACCAACACCTCCTACTTAATCATCACAACCGAAGGGTATTAGCTGTGAAATCAAGCTCTTGAGACGGCAGCTGCTTGGACCGTTACACTTCTATTTTTTACTCCTGACAGCATTATGTGGCTTGCCAGTTGCGTAGTGACTTATGAAGGTAATCCCATAATTGGTCCCTATTCCAACAGCACTTAAAGCTGTAGTGAATAAACTTTATTTTACCTATGAAATCCGAAGTTATAAGGAGCTGCACAATGCAAAGACAGAAATCCGGGGAAAGTGCTTTGAAAGGTAAACTGAAAAAAAAAAACCTTCCTTGGTGCCTTAAGAACAGCCTGTATATAAAGACGGACTGTGCTGTTTTATATCACAATATAAAGGCAAAACCTAAATATCACACGGTGAGGAGTATCCATTTTGTTTGGCCTGCATGTAGTAGAGACACAAAGCAGTCATCACACCTGTCGGTGACCCATATTATACACTTCTGCTTTGAAGAAGCCTGTGATAGGCTAAAGTCTCCAGTCATGTGACAGATGTTCTACAGCCTGAAAACAGACAAGGTCAGGAAATCCTGTTTAAACTAAATTTTTATCGGGGATTTTTTGCCCAGTGACACTTAAACAATTCTACCTAGTTATACTTTAATGATGCAGCTGCTTATGGCAGGCATGCAAAACAGTCCAAGAATGTTATTAAAATAAATAGAATTTTATCAAAAGCCACTTCCGACCTGATTAGAAAACCTGTTGATTAACACACACATCTCAAACATACAGTGCATTCAACAAAAATCCTACCGTTTGACCGCTAATACTTCATAACTTAGCTAGATTCAGCACTAATTTGCATCATTACATAAGTGCTGAACCGCTAATACATGACCACAGAGTTATATGATATGATAATGGAACTCAAGTTGTCATCTGAGAACATTTTTCTGAAACTATCATCTATTTTTAGAAGTAAAAATCATTATGTGTTTGCCAAGTTAAACAAGTAAAAATTGGCACGTATTACAAAATCACAGATATGCATTGATTACTTTTCTACTTTTTCCTTTTGGGAGTACATGGTGCCAGTAAATACTTTTGAACTTTATGCATCACAGCCTCAATAAACCTGTCAGTATGGCTGTCGAGACTATTGCCAGAGTCACCCTTTAGAGTGACAAAGCAACGCTGGTAAATGGAGGGCTATTTATTACTTTAACAGTTGATGATGTGTTACATAGTTAGGGGTGCGACCCTCAAGATTGTAAAGTACATCTAGACTGAGATTGAGAACAGAAAACTTTCATTCTTTCAGGATGATGTTTAATCAGAGATGTTTTGCCTCTTCCATCTTTTGGGAAACTTTCACAGAAGCACAGTAAAAATTCACTGAAACGCACTGACAGATTTCTTCAGTTCTTCTTTACAACCATGGCAGAGCAACTTTTGTAAAATGCCATCAGATCATTTTCCCATTCAGGTAAGAGCGCGTGTGTCATTGTGTCCATACTCACCTGGCACTACGACTTTAGGCATGGTGACTATCTTCCGGTGAAACGTTCCCTGAGGACTGGTAGAGGGTGGTCAGCCACTGGACCCCTGTAGTAGGGAAGTGTGGAGTCCTGTGCTGGGTCTGTGCAATATTAAGCTCACCCTCTGCCTCACGTGTAACCGGAACCTGTTGCTGTGCCCGCGCTGGACATGCCTTGAGGTAACGGAGGAATCATATGTGTGCTCCGATTCTATTTTAAGTTGCCTGAGTCGGCCCAGGACCCACTGACTGGTACAGCGTGTGGACAAAGCCAGGGGGAATCGGATTATATAACAACTTGATAGCTGCACAGGTTGCTGGGTACATGGCAGCAGGGCTTTTGGATGAGTTCTCATTTAGTAAGATCAGTATGTTCCTGATGACCCAGACACAATATATGGTGTCAAATGCAAAACTTTATACATGGGTCAACTTTTCAAACTCTCACAGTACTAGTCAAATATATTCACACACTTTCCCATTCAGTATTTTTTCTTTACACATTGATGCCAATTTCTCTCTCTTGTTGCTAGATTTGGCAACTTTTCAGATAACCCTAGCAAGCTTTTTTTTTTTTTTTTTTTTTTTTTTTAACACCTTTAGCTACTTTTAAAATTTGTTTGGAAACTTTTAGCAACTTTTGAAAAGCGACTCAGACACTCAAAAACACACATTTTCCCTTTAGATGACACAGAAGGATTTTCTCTGCTGTTAAAGGCAGTGTGTCCAACTTAGCCATTTTGTTGGTATATTTAATGATTTTTCAGACTCCTCTAGAGACTCTTTATTTTAAAAGTGACTAGTTACAAATTTATCAACTTGTTCTGGTGTTACTGGAGACTTTTGGAGACGCTGATGTGAAAGCATGTATCATTCTTTGTCTGAAACAAATCACTGAATATAAATCACTCCCTTTGCTGTTGGCAGTTTTCTCTATTGCCTCTCTTTTTGTCTCTCTCATTTATAGCGTTAATGTAGACTGAAAATTAAAAATGTTCTGGTTAAAGAGTTTCACATTTTACCATAACTTATGAGTTCCAAGTGGACAGTAAGATTAAAAACCAAACTGAAGAAAATGAAGTTAACAACAAAACAAAAAACAAATAAATAAATAACTAACCTAAGTACTTCCTCCAGAGTATCTGTTTTGGGTCACTTTAGTCAGTCCCCAAGCCCAGATATAAGAGGAGAGTTGAAATTGGGACATTAAAAAAAACCCAAAACAAAACAAAAACCAAACAAGAATTGACAAAGTATAGTTCATTTGTAGTTCTTAACATATTTAGGGTGTTTTTATACTCACTTTTTGTCTCTCCCACAATGATATTCCTCTCTCCTACATCGTTCATTACAGTTACGTTCAAGTATGCAAATTGGGCAATGATGTCATTTAGCAAATTCTAGTGACTTTTAGGACAAACAAAAGATACTTTCCTTACTGAGGAGTTACAAACACGCTCTTTACATTTTATTACATTGTAGATGATTAGAGAAGACAACAGAACTATGAAATAATTTATATAATCTAGTAAACAAAAAAGCGGTGAACAAACCAGGATTTTTTTTTTTTTTTTAATTATTGTATCTTAGATTCTTCAAAGTGGTCATCTTTTTCTTTAATGACAGCTCTGACACTCAGTCATATCCATAGTGTTGGAAATTGGTCTTGGTCTTTCAATAGATCTGACGAAAAGTGTTTAAAAGTCTCAATTTGGAATCAAGTGTATTTTTACTTGTCTACCTGTGCATCGTGTAATTTATTTTATCTAAAACTGTTTGGAGGAGATGCATAATAAAATAATTGATAAAACTGGTAAAATGTAATTTGTAACAACAGCATCCAAGAAAACACAGAGCAGCATGTTCATTCTGTTGAAGCAAAGGCAAAAAAGCTTTCTCTCTTTGAATGTGGTCGGATTGAACTGCATGAGGAAGCCCTTCCACAACGCACCATCGCTGCTGAGGTTGGACGCAGTAAGACAGTCATTTTGAATTCCTTAAAAGATCCTGAGGGTTATGGAACAAAAAAGTCAAGTGGTAGACCCAAAACAATTTCAGCCAGAGGATCCAACTGGCTATCTGTCAAGACACGGGACGATCCTCGACCTAAATTAAAGCCATTACTGGTGCTGACTGCAGCCCAATAACCATCAGATGGCATCTGCCAGAACAAAAAACCTCTTCAAAGGCCTCGTCTGCTTCAACGCCACAAAATTACCCATTTGGACTTTGCAAGAGATCACCAAACATGGGACACTGAAAGGTGGAAGTAAGTTTTATTCTCTGATGACAAAAAATGTAACCTTGATGGTCCTGATGGCTTCCAGCGTTACTGGTATGACAGGGAGATCCCACTTGACATGTTTTCTACGCGACAGAGTGGAGGGGGTGCCATCATGATCCAGGGTGCTTTTTCCTTCAGTGGAACGATGGAGCTTCAGGTTGTGCAGGGGCGTCAAATGCTGACTGGCTACATGGAGATGTTGCAGGGGGCGTCCCTCATGACAAAGGGCCTGGTCTGTGTGGTGATGATGGGTTTAAAAACAGGACAACGCTGCAGTTCACAATGCCCGCCTGACAAAGGACTTCTTCCAGAAGAACAACGTCACTCGTTTGGACCATCCTGTGTTTTCCCCTGATCTAAATCCATTTGAGAACATTTGGGGATGGATGGCAAGGGAAGTTAACAAAAATAGACATCAGTTCCAGACAGTGGATTCAAAATGACTGTCTTACTGCACCCCACCTCAGCAGCGATGGCGCGTTGCAAGAGGGCTTGCTTATGCAGCTCAACAGCGTTCAAAGAGAGAAAGCTTTTTAGTATCAGGAGGTCACGATAGTGTGAATACCTGACAGAAAATGACACTGAATCCACATTTTTGCACAGATTTTGGCTTTTAAAGCTGTGGTCTTAAACTTTTGATCGGCTGATGAACAGACTGTTTCAGTTTAATTGTTGTTTTCAATAAATTGCTTTCTCAAAATGTTTTTTTGTCTCACTCCCATTTCTTCTTTTTGCATTTTGAAACTCTACGTAGAACCTTCTTAAGATCCAACAGTGCAAAATGTAAATTCTTGCAATTTTTCAACTGGTCTTGAAATTTTGATCAGGAGTGTACGAGCCCTAATTAAGTCTGCAGGAGTCAGGGCTTTTTGAAGCCAGCATTTATTGTTCATCAGTGATATTACAACTTCAGATGCTTGCATGCATCGGCTTCACTTGCAGTGGTTGCACACTGGTCACACACTGTGGAAACTTTGAGCGCTGAGCTGAGGTTTCTGCCCTTCTCTTTCTGTCTTTGTACAACTTCTGAATTGGTAAATCTTTGCTAACATACACAAACTACATTTGCATGATGATTTAATTTAAGGTTTAGAAAGGGTTAGAACTTTTGCACTTTAAAGTACAAGTAGTAGAGGATCGTCATAGGAAACAAATACCACAGAGATGATTGTCAAGATTTAGAATGACAGCAAAAACTACTCAGTGTGTGATCCAGACTAACACAGGCACTGTCTGTAGTGTGACACTGTACTGCAGAATTTCTAAAATGTCACTTTACTTTTCCATCTATTATAGTGTAATGTTTAACCCTCATAATGTGTTAGAAAGCTGCCCACATCTTTAGTGTTAGTGGGTCAAATTTGACCCGTGATTTAATTCAGCCTGAAA
>JAPQRP010000028.1:29012309-29049642 GCA_037367295.1 Apogon hyalosoma
TAAAATGTTTAACTTCTAAACTATCTACTGATCTAAAATGTTTAACTTCTAAACTATCTACTGATCTAAAATGTTTAGTAACTTCTAAACTATCTACTGATCTAAAATGTTTAGTAACTTCTAAACTATCTACTGATCTAAAATGTTTAACTTCTAAACTATCTACTGATCTAAAATGTTTAATAGCTTCTGAACTACTAAACCTACCAATACTTATAAATAATTGATGCAAAATGTGGTTTGTCATTTTTTCATGGTCATCAGATTTGACTCATTTGGATGTTCAGAAGCTCCGCAGTGAACATGGAAACATCTACCACACTGACTCACTAGTAAAACCCATGGAGTTTGATAAATGTCAGTGGATGGAGACGTTTGTTTTTATGTTCAGTTAATGATATATTTTGCTTGAAAAGTCCTTTTTTTTTCTTCAGTTTTCTTTGTTTCTGATATAATAAACCTCAACTTTAAACTGATCTTAAATGAACATCTACATGATCAATAAATTAGATGTAGGAAGATAACTGATTTAAAAAAGAAACTACAAAGGATAGTGTTATAATAAATGATTATAAATCACTTAAGAAAGGTTACATAGAGAGAAAATGTTGTTTGGGAACTGCCACAAATGCAGCACTGGGTCTTTATGGGTTAAAGATTAAAACTGTACACAATGTCTTCTGCAAAGTTCTTTTATTTTTGTTGTTCTGTAATATTCACAAAAAAAGAGAGCATTTAGTGTTTTTTTCTGGCTAACGGAACTATGGAAAATGGGTGGTGTCACTAACTGCTCTCTGTTGGTATTTTAATTGATCTTAATTGTTCTTTGGTTCCTCCCAACTTGGACATCCACCCACGTACACAGGTCCCAGTTATTAGAACTGGCTGGACTACGAGGTAAGTCTCTCTAATATTTTTTTAACAAAGCATTCTCTAAGTAGCTCGTTTCGGTTTATTCCTGCCCACTCACTTTGTGACAGTCAGTTACTCAGTGATTAAAATGCCCTCGAGCTTGAGCGGGGCATGGAGCAGACAGATTACAGTGGATGTTAATGAGGGGCATTTAGCAGTCTCCACTACTTCCCCCGACACAGAAAACCAAGTTGTGCTGCATAATATGCCACACTTGTACACATCTTTAAACAGCTTTTTTTATTTCTTTTAAATGACAGACTGGACACAATGGAAGTGAAGGTGTATGTGGATGGAATCCCTCGTGTGGTCTGTGGACTTACTGAGGACACGACATGTCAGCAGGTGGTCATAGCACTGGCTCAAGCTCTGGGTATGTGCATTCAGTTTCTTTATAAACAATATTAATATGTGTTGTGACATGTTGACAGAGCTCAAAGCACAATGCCGTTCTCCTTTTCAGGTCAGCCAGGACGATACATGTTACGGGAGAAATTTAAGGACTTTGAGCGTTACATGATGCCCAACGAATGTCTCCTGGAGACACTTGAGAAATATGGAGAGCAGGTGAAGGAAGTCCAGCTCACCCTGATTCACAATGGACCCTCAGTCTGGGATGAAATGAGCAGAGCTAAAGTGGGCAGATACCAGCCTTGCCCACCACTGAGGAGAAAAGATGTGACGAGCAAAATGCGGCGGAGCAGTGGTTTGCTTAGTTTACATCGCCAAAGCTTGCCACCACTGAACTGTTTGAGGGAGGAAATGGAGCAGCAAAAAGATGTGAAAAGACCTAAAAGAAAGTCCCTGACACTAATGGAGGACGCATGGGAATGGCTAGAAAGTCTGGGAAAAGGCAAGGTGTACAGTACTGCTGGTGACAAGGAAAGCACTAAGAAGACTGATAAAAGAAATCGCATGTCTTTGGATGTTTCTCTCACCGTTTGCAAAGATAATTCAGGGCGAAGCAGCAAAGGCAAAGTCAGAGGTCAGAAAACTTTAAGCTCAGAGTTGGATCATCAGACCTCTTGCTGTTTGGGAAGTCAGACAAAAGAAAAGGAAAGTAAACGTTCCAGGAAAAGTCAAGAGATAAAAGCCACAGACCTGTCCAGCTCAAACACTGCTCAAACTGAAGATGAGAAAAACAGGTTAAGTGAAATCATAACACATCAGCTCAGCTGTTTGCACGATCTTCACATCCAGATAGCACGTGTAGATCAACAGATTTTTGAACTTGAACAGCAAAAGCTGAGGAAAGCTGAGGAAGAGGTCCAGCAGAGGGCGGTAGAAGAGGAGCTGGAGCAGATCAAGTTTTGGGAGAATGAACTCAAGGCAGAGGAAGGTTATGAGCAAGAATTGCAACGACAATTCCTTGAGATGAGGGCGAAGGCTGTGGATTGCAAGGCCAAACTAGAGGACTACAAGTGTAAAATAGAGGACTTTGGTTTTCAAAACGCTCCTCAAGGGGATTCAGAAAGAAAATCTTCTCCAAATACCGTCTGTCATGTTTCAGCCGTTTCCATGCTAGACCTCAATCAGCAACAATCTCATCCGCATCCAGATATAAATATTAACAGGAAGTTGCTACCCAGTTGCTACCCTCCACATGCTCTAGTTCCTCCCAGTCAGATAAAGGAACGACGGCCCACGGGACCAACAGAGCTCAGAGAGTGGTGGACACGCTGGTCTGAAGGCCAGAGCTCCAAGCCTCAGAATAAAAACAAGGTTCTTCACCGCTCTGAGCTCACCATTTACCTGGCCAGTACAAAGGTGTAGAATCAAAGCGCAAATATCAAGTAAAAAAAAAAAAAGACTACAAATGGATTTCGTAGACTTACTTTAACTGCTCAGAACAGCCATAATCCACTCAAGTCACCAAGAGTGTTTTACATTTACCTGAACACACTCCTTAACCCATGGACAAGTCAATGGATAGTACTCCGTATGCTGAAAGCTGCCACTGAGACTTGCATTGGATTTTGTTATAATCATACTATTTTGATCCCATGTTCCATATTGATACTTGAAGGGAATACATGCATTTATGGAGAGCACTGTCTAATATCCACACTGTAAATTTCAACTATGTTGTCAGAAAGCATGTAACACAAAGTGTGAAGTTTTGCAAGTTGCAATCAACTGTTATTGTCAAATATCACTATAAATTAAGCGTTCAGTGATGATGGGGCTTTTTGTTCATTTTGATTCAATGCTGTAAACGCCTGCTTTCACATTTACTTAAAATGAACCAAAAAAGTTCAATCTGAATTCTTATTTTCAAACACAGGATAAAATGCCTAGTGTGGAGTATAATCTCTGTATGCTTTGTTAAATATATTACTCAAAGCCTGGATTATCTGATCAGAATGAGAAACACAGCCACAGCTTTTCCAGTCTTCTACTTTTGTAAATCTGTAAGAGTTTAATTCCAATAAAATGTTAAATTCTCCACATACTTAAGACCTCGACAGTATCCTGCAGTCTATTGTGCGTTTTTCAAGTAGGAAGATGCATCAGAATGTAGGTCAGCCTCGTGGACATACTACATTTGGTTTGTGTGGATCTGGTCCCTGTAGTTACAGTCGAGTAGAAGAGCTGCAAAAACAGCCTGAGTGCTGATTATTTTGATTGGGCTAGGGCTAGATGGTGCAAGAAAACAGTGAAAAATGCTGGTCAGTATTCCCTTTAGTGATGCAGTCTTTCATTTAAAAAGCAACCCCACACACACACACACAAAAGAAACCCCATCGACATTATTTTAGTTTAGTACTTAAAAAAAAAAAAAAAAGACCATACTTGTTCTCTTAGAAATAAAAGACCAAAAGGAACATCATGATTTTCATAAAACTTTAATTCAATGTTTTCATTCAAGACCATTAAACAAAAGTACATAAGAACCTCTGTAAGTGGTTCAACGGAAACCCGGTGACTGAAATTAATTTTGACTGTAACTCAATGTGCAGAGGCACAACATCTCACCAACCTCATCCAGAGCAACACGTATTGAGATCTGATTCTGAAACTGTATTTCTAATAGTTCACCTTCCCCCTTCTTTAAGTTAAATTTGCTTTGTTATTATCATCTTGACGTTTCACTAAGAAAAAAAGCACACATTACATACAGTATATTTCAACCCACAGGTTTGGGATGCATATCAGTATTATTTCTACTAGAAAAGAAAGCCACCCTAAGATTGTTCTGAATATTTTGGTGGTTGGCTGGGAACAGAAGATACATCTAATTTTTTCTTGATTTTTTTTTTTTTTTTTACATTTGCTTTCATTTTTAGGCACCTTATTCTTACTTAATTCAATATTAGCAGATTGAATTTCAATGAAAAAAAAAGCAAAAATATGTGCAAGAAAAAAAAATAGTATAAAAGAACTGCAGATATAAGATGCCACAAGGAATTCTGCACCTGGGAAAAATTGCTTAAAGTGGAGCATGTGAATACCAAAAAGGTATCTAAAGGCTCCAGATTGGTAAAAGTAAATCCTAATATCCGATTAACTACTTTGACATTCACATACATCACACACACCATGCTTCCACTTCAGCTCTTCAGTAAAGCATTTTAAAACTGCTCAAAAAACCGAGCAGAGAAGAATCTTCAGTTTAAGCTTGCACATATGAGAAATATGATCCTCCTTATGGAGGGAACTTTGCTTTATGCGTCTTGTAGGAAAGCATACAGTAGTGGAAACTTGACTATCGAGTCATTTCGAGTTTCCATGGGTAAAGGCGCAAAACTATAATGGGAGAAAAACGAAGCAGATCAAGACATGCCAACAGTCACACACTACCCACACAAACTACTGGACAGATTACAGGTGCAGAATTCCAGACAAAGCAGATTCAAAAGACAGGGACATAGACAGCCACACAATCATCACTCTGATTTAGAGGGACATTTATGGCCCTCAGAAACAAACACCTCCATTACACACTATAGTCATTTTAGGAACACGTCACACACGCACACACTCAGAGATCCCATGTAGACTGCAGTGCCAAGCTGTATCCAGTAAATCATACATGGGAGGCAGGGAACTGTGGAATGAGAAAAGTTCCCTTGCAAGGTTATTCAAATTTATACTTTTTTTTTTTTTTTTAAACACATGCCAATTGTTTAATGTGTGCGTATGCTTTGTGTATGAGTTTGTGTGTACAAACACTTGTCAAATCAAACTCCCTTCTCCCCTGCTGTTACCCTTTTGGGACCATGTTCCCACTCCCATCGGGGGCAGGGTGGGCTTTGTATTGCTCAGTCTATGACACCAGGCTGCCGAGTCTTCCTCTCCACATTGAAGCCCTGCAAGCAGAGAATGTGATTTATGTTAAAGCTCACATTTCATACAAACAACTTTATAATAACCAAAAGTGATGGAAAAGAACAACAGTAATTGCTGGATTACTTTGAATGCATTTACTTTGATTTAACTACAATTTATTGTGGCACACGTAATAATTTAATGCTGACAATAATAAAAATATGCCATGTTCTGATAACAGTTGAGGGGAAAAAAAACAAGCATAAAAAAAAGCAATTTGTAATTATGATACATCTACTTTATTTTCAAATAAGACACTTCTATTTATTTATAAGTAGAGTGTATGTTTCAGTAGAAGGGTCTTATAATTGTTGCTCAGAAGTTTTAGTTATTTGTGTCATAGGGATCAATCGATAGATAAGATTTTACTGATCCCACAACTGAGAAATTCACTGGTCAAGGCAGCAGAACTAAGTGGAGGAAAAAATGTGCATGCATAAAGATGCAAAAGGAAATACGAAAAAAAAAACAAGTGGTTCCAGGCACAACAAACCCTGCCCCTCGCGTGCACTGTAGCTTATTTTGGCATCGATCCAGCTGATGTCATCATGTCAATACATGTGCTGATGTCAGTATATCCATTGTCTCTATATATGTGCCAAGTTTGAAGTAAATTGAAACAAAATTTATGTTTTTATAGGCATTTAAAATTTAACCTGTTAAAAGTAAAAGGGGGAAAAAAAGAAAGATTAAAAATTCATAACAAATTGGAACTTTGACCTACTTTTTCCAAAATGTAATCACATTTATTCTGAGTCACGGGCAATCTATAAACCCAGTTTGGTATAAATTTAACCAATAGTTTTGCTGCTAGACTTTTAACAAACAAAGAAACAAAACTGAACCAAAAACAAGACCCCTGGCTCCACTTTGGGGGTGGGGTAATAACAGAAGTAAGTAATAAAAACTCAACAGGCTACATATATAATAATTGTAGAATAGTATTCATCTGTGTATGTATTGACTAAGGTTGAGGATAACATGACTCATGCAGTGGATTCTTCTGAAATGTGAACCATTAATGCTCAGGTCATTTGATATTTGGTGTTGGAGCAGCATGGCTCCACATCATTAGTTCACCAAAGTAACACATCTGGCAGCTGTACCTTTGAATTGTCTGGACCACGGGGCTGTCTAACTATGACCAGGCGAGGAGCGCTGGCATCATCCAGAGTGATGCTCTTCAGTCTGTTCACCAGGCGATCAGGACGTGGAGTCACCACAGGCTTAGGCCCCTCACTGAAATATTAAATAAGTGATGATGAGCCTCCAGACCAACCCATCTAAAAACACTCACACACACACAATCTCATAGAGTTCTTACCTGACTCTGCGGACATTGCAGGCACTACATTTTCCTGTGCGTTGATTGAGGACAACTGAGAACTCCACCTCATCCCCGGTCTGGAGCTCCAGGCCGTCTTGCACTTCTTTGACATGGAAGAACAGTTTCTTGCTTTCACCGACTTCATATGTGATGAAGCCAAACTGAAGACATTAGAAGGAAGGTCAGTGCCCAAACCTGCAACTTTATATCTTGGCATAATCTGACACTGTTCATACATGCTTCATATACCACAATCACACTAAAATCTATCCATATAATTGTAATAGTGTTTATTATATAGTTACACAGATGGTAGAAGTTTCTATTATTTGTACTAACATCTGCAGTAGCAGTACATCCACTGTTAATGCTTGTATTTAGAGTAGTAGTATTAACAGTTATGGACATTTGTTCTTGCTATTGGTAATTATACTAGCACAGTTGTAGTGCAGTTTGTTGTGCATCCATGTCTCCCCCTACATATGGTTTAGACCAGCTCTAAATGTAAAATGTCATGAGATAACTTTTATTATGATGCAACACTATATAAACAAATTTTATTTAAATGACATTCTGAATTTGTTACAGCTTATGTAAATAGCATATTCCATTTCAATATCATGATTATAGCCTTCTACTGGAAAGAGTATTTTCTAATTAAAACATGTTGGAATGTTTTCAGATGATTCAAAGGATATGTGTACAGCACATTCAGAATGTGCATCTAAATTACAAGACAGTCTAAACACATGCTGAGCTACAGCCAAATATCCTCGCTGGTAGACGTGGATTCAAAAAGAAAAACCCACTTTTTTAGTCAGAATGTAAACATCTCATTAAGAATATTATCGTTTTTGAAAGAAGAGCAAAAACTGGAAAATTTAAAGCCTGCAAAGACGGTCATATTTCACACAGGTTTCCAAAACACAAAAATGAATGTACCTGGTCTTTGACACACTCAACCAAAGCTCTGCGCTGAGGGACCACATTACAGGCCATTTTCTGTCCAGTCTGGGATATTGTGCAAACTTGGAACTTCACAACTTCTCCTTTCTGCAAACAATCTGCTTTGTTTGCCATGCCCATGATTCCAAAGGGATAACTCTGGCCTTTATTTCCCCCTGAAGAAACAAACAGTCTTAATTCTCCATCAGGAAAAAAAAAAAAAAAAAAGACAAATCTCCACGTGAGGTTGTCATCAATACCAACCTTCCTCTGTGATCTCAATAAGTCCTTGATATTCTGTCTGGGAAGGGTCCACACTGCGCAAGGGACGGACAACTTTTCCCACCATCACTGTTGCACCTACATCTTCACCAATGCCATTCACTTCAAGTGAACAAAAATAAATAAGACATTATTTAAAAAACACTCCATTTACACTGCAATGCCTGGCATTTTTCCAAATAAAACAAATATATCCACTAAAGACAGTCCTACCTGCAGCCACCTTGGTAACCTTTTCAGCACTGACTTTGTTTCCTTTCCCCTTTGACAGAGTATATTCCACAGTGTCCCCCAGCTCCAGGTTGTCCAGGTCTCCACAAAGCTCACTAGTGAGAGCGCAAACATTTTGAGTGTTGATTCTTTAAGCAGTATATGACTTTCATCACTAATTTTTTTTCAAATAAAACCTAAGAGATAGCCTAATTATCACTAATCCATTAGTCTTTCCGTGCTTACGCATCTGAATCACTTCTCTCACAGTGAGTGCATTGTGGGAAACAAAAGGGGTTTCTCACAGGTTTAGTAAGAAAACAAGCCAGATCACTACAACGTAAAATTATACACTCCACCAGGGCTGTTTTAAAGAATGAGTACAGTCGGTGGATGGAAGTAAAGGTAACATTTGGGTTCGGCACTCACGAAGAGACCGCAAAACTGCTACATGGAATTCTCATTTGCACAATGCACTCTGCGACAAAATTTCTGAAAAGGCCGGAGTGAGGTTTCGGTTTGTTATGTAAACAAGTGGACTGTTTATGATGGAGTCATCTTTGAAGTTGTTCACTGTGAGAGAAGTGATTCAGGTGCGTAAGCACAGAAAGACTAATGGATTAGTGATAATTAGGCCATCAGTGGGGTTTAAAAAATTTGAAAAAAAAATTGTGAGGAAAGTCATATGCTGCTTTAATCCCAACAATAAAAACATACAAATAAAGCAGTGAATACAGTAACTTGAAAGAACATTTACCTGTAGTGGAAGAAAATCTCCTGGTCATGATTTGCTGTCTCAATGAAGCCAAAGTTGTCTTTCAGAGTGGCAACAAATCCCTGCAGTCTCTTGGGGTTGGAAGTGTTCCGGTTGAGAACTCTGATGGAGACTGCACTCTGCTGACCAGTTCTCTTCACTTCATTGATGGAGAACTCCACCTAGTGGACATATGTGTTATAACTACAGACAAAAACAAGCCCACCAAAAGTCTAAACTATTTGAACAAAAACTTATGTTCATCATTATAGCCAAGGGCAAAACTTAAGTAAGGTACTCTGCTAGTATTGTTCGATTTCATGCTTTCCATTACTTCTGCAGTATGATTCAGAGGAATATATTATACTTCACACTTGATTCCATTTAATACACAGCTTTAGTATTCAGATAAAGATTTTACAATGGCCATCATGCATTTTAAAAATACCACACAATGTTAAAAATTATTCCAGTGGTTTCCAAATGTTCTATCTTCTGATGTCCTACAAAAAGAAGTGTGCAGTCAGCTTACATTTCACATGTTAGACTTTTCCTTCCAAGATTCTGTTTCTCAAATGTTCGAAAAATGTGTTGACAAAGTATCCATGTCAGAACTTTAATTTCATTTTTTTACTCTTCAATTAATCCTGTGATGACTTCTCATATTTACCTATCAGTGTATATAAAATTGGATATAAAGTTGTTCAAACTAGGTCCACCTCAAGCAGCACAATACTGATAATTCACTTTAACAGATTTACTGTCATCATTAATTAATCAGTTTACCCACCTTTACTTACCCTAAAAATTCTTCAAAGACAGTTTGTTACCAATATGCACAAAGATTTGCACATGCTTGTACACTTATGTGAAGTTTGTGTTAGTCTGTTCGATGCCTGCTAACTGAAGGTAAGAGAAGCATTCAAGAACAAGTGGCACGACGTTTGCAAAAAATCTGACACCAACCCTCAACACAAACAGTGTATTGTGGATGTTACAAACGCAGGAAACTGAGTTAATAAAAAAAACTTAATTTTCAAGCTACATTACTAAGTGTAGTGTCTGGCTCAGAGAATACTCAGAGTATCCAAGTGTTGTATTTATGTCAAACAGTAGGAAAGTTTAATGTGATGAGCTCCAGGGCTGTAGATACACATTTTTAATAACAAAAGGTTAGTGAACTCTGCAGAAAACACTCCTGACTAAAGCAGTGTAAAATATGCACCAGATGAAAGATGAGATACCTTATCTCCGACCTGTGGGTAAGATGCCCCCTCCAGGTCTTTGGCATGGTATGGCACAGAGAGCTTCACACCACAGTCTTCATATGCAATCATTCCCTCTTCAGCTTCCTATAGTGCAAACCACAAATCAAACCTGCATTAGCTTTCCAGGATTGTGCAGTTCTAAGACTGTATCCAACTGATCCCAGCTGAGGCCAAGACACTGTAGACCAGGGGTCACCAAACCTGGTTCTCGATATCTGCTATCCTGCATATTTTAGATGTATCCCTCTTCTAACACATCTGATTCAAATGATCAGCCTATCATCAAGCTCTGCAGAAGCCTGATAAAGACCGTCAGGTGTGCTGGAAGAGGGAAACATCTAAGACATGCAGGATAGTAGATCTCAAGGACCAGGGTTGGTGACACCTGCTCTAGACAATCTCCATTCTTTCAGATAGACTGATTCCTTTAATGCACTGCAATATTTTCAACAATACAGGTGAACGCTAGCAATTTCTCCAATATACAGCTCAACTTAATTGCACATCATGATTTAAGAACACATGGTGTAGTAAGCGCTGTGCGTCTAGGCTACATAAGCATATTAGAAGCACCAGTGTGTACAATGCATCTTCATAGCAGTCTAATTGGTTAGCATTAGCCTTGTCTAGTGCAACAGCTCTAGTCTAAGCCTACAAAGTAGGGCTGCATAATTACCCATGACTACTTGGGCGGGGTACTGAACTTGAGTACTGATACATTTGTAACACCGACCAAATCGCTTAGATACTGTCACAGATCAAATAATGCCTGGTTTTATGTTTTTTGTATCAGTACCAAAAACCTTTTAGTAAGACCCAGCCCTACCAGTTGTGCATGTTCCGCATGTACCAAGAGACACTTTTTTTAAATCAACAAAATAATGGCGCATGTTGTACAAATACACTGACCATGTTGCTTGATCACATAAACTGACAAGGTTTTACTGTACTTAAAATTTTTTGGAGCCAATTCCATTTACTTGAAAGTATTTTAAGTGCAGAAAACTAATAACCCTTTAAACGCTTGTATTCATGTCATCATTTAGGTAGGGAAAAAAAACGGAAGAGGAGTTGGTAATAAATGGCAATATAGTGGTCAGAACTGTTTTTTCCCATAATTGTGCAGCCCTACTAATCACTTGAGTGATCTGTTTGATTCAAATTTTGTAATGGTTAATCTGTGATCAAATACCATGCTGTCAACTAAACAGAATTAGTAGATCTGCAAAGACCAACCTTTTCTAGAACTTTACTCTAAATAAGAGGAAATAAGAGAAACAGACACCCTTATCACCACACATCGTAATACAAGATTTTAAAGCAGTCTTGACTTCTGAATTATCGTTTTTAAGGAGTTAGATCTAAAATTAATATAATTTCTTAAGACTAAATGTTAGCGATATGTGTACATAACTATCTTACATACGATGTATGTCTACAAATAAAGTGCATCCTAATCTTATTTGTGGCTTCATGCAGAAGGTCTCAGTCCTACCTTGTCTTTTTTCTAACCAACAAGGAGCATGAGCAGGAGGACGTTGTTGGAGGAGAAACAAAAAGGAATGTCAGAACTAAACTTAAAACTGAAATGTGCTGTAGGAAGGTGGTGGGTATAATGTTGAATGGACTGAGGGTGATTATGGCTGGTTCTTTTTTGTCTAAAGGATGAAACCTAAGTGCACAAGTTGTATTACATTACGTAGTACCTTCTCCTTGCCCTTGGTGGGACTGGCATTTTTGTTGGCCGCCAGGATTTCTTTCTCTACCACGCCTACAAAGCGCTGCTCAGACTGGGTATGAAAGGACACTGTGCCCTTGGGTAGCTTCTTGATGCGGACTGCATGGTTCCTCTGAGCTGACAGCATATCCTGAAAATGATAGGACATTGGCCTGTTTATCCAAATATTTTCTGTGGCTGCTCAGGTATCAACACACACTTGATACAGGTATTACATTGGAGAAGCTTTACAAACAGGACTCACAGGCACAACAGTGAACTCGACTTCATCTGAGATGTGCAGTTGGCTTTCCTCCAGGACTTCACTGAAGTGAAAGAACATCCTGGCATCTCGATCCACGCACTTAATGAACCCAAAGCCATCACGAATAGCCGCAATCACTCCCTGAAATAAGATGACACAAATGTGATTGGAAATGGTAACAGGAGTGAATGTTGGTTTATATCTATTGAATAAATAGACAGGGTGTACTTGTTTCATATTATACAAAATAGTTTATTTCATCATGTCACAGACTGTATGAAAGAAGTGGACGGAGAGACAGGGATGTCACCTTTGAACAGCCGTTTTCAAGCCAGGGTGTGCATTTTGACCTCTGACCTTAAAGTGGAGTACACACATAAGGATTTTCTAAATCTTAAGAGATTTTTTATCTGTTACAGACCCCACACATGAAGACAAAAATAATCGGACATTGAACAGTTTTGATCGTACTGTGTGTGTGCTCCAATAATCTCAACAAAGCACACCACACACATAACGATTCTGTTCCACCACCGATCTAGAATCTAGTCCTCCAAGACAGCAATCTCACGTGATTAAATGTGATCTAACAAAAACAAACAAGAAGAAACATAGCATGACTCGGAAGCAGAGTCCTGAATCAGGTCGGGTAACCCCCCCCCCCCGAAAAAAGGGTCGGATAACCTGTAAAAACATGAGGACGGGTGAAATAAACAAAAAAAAAAAAAAAGAATTTTCGTGGGTACTTACCGGGGTAAAATTAAACAAAATGTGGGTGGGTAGCAAGCAAGGAAGTGGAAAAAATAAAATTTGTGGATGAAAATAATTTGCAGGACAATTAATGATGATGATGATCATCTAATTTGACTGCGGTTGATCCACATCCGGTTTGTGTTATTTTGAAGTGAGCTTCACGTCTGTTTACATCCGGCCACAGACGTCATTGAGCAGCACATAGAGATTTAATGATGGTGTGCATTTCAGGCAAAAATAAAGCCTTTAAAAGTGAGTTACTGTGTAGACAATGTGTTTAATCACAGGTCGAGTCAGGTTGCCAGTCTAATGTTTGTGGGTACGGGTGGATGCAGGTTTGGAAAAGTGGACCTGTGCAGGACTGCTCTGGAGTTGTTAGCTTTCCCCACACACAAAGATTTTCGTCATAAATATTGAACAAGTTTAACCTCTTACCAGCCTTATGTTCCAGTCCCGGCACATAGATTATATTTTAATAACACCTATATATCCAGCTTCCACATTAATGCACCTCCACTTGTCGCATATCAAATGAAAGCTAACAAACTCGTCTTTTCAAATATACAAACCATTCTGAAGTGCAACAGCAACACCACATACACAAAAGGTTGCTTTCCAGAAAAGCAGAATATGAGAAATTTGGCTTATCTTACTTTTGAAGGCTGTCATCTGATCAATCATCTATCAATCCAGACAAATGTGGTGTTGGTTTCCTCGTAACACTCCAGCAAACATAATCCAGTTAAGTATTTAGGTCCAGAACGCAAGTAAAATCCACAAAGGCACAGAAACTGCAGGAATATTTGTCCAACCTGAGATCTATGTTGGTGATTTTTTCCATTATCCATGAAGATACCATCCATAATTTACGTTTTTGCTGGTATACCAGTATAGATTGATAGAGGAACTTGTTAGCTTTTGATTGACACCTAACTTGGCCAATCTAAAGCACCCCAGGGGTGACTGATAGGAGGGATAGCCAACCAAGTGTCAGAAATAGGTAAATGGTCATGCCCTGCTCACACTGCTGCTGTTCCAACAAATTAGGTCACACTTATAATCTGGGGTGACAGGTGGATAGCCAATGAGCTGCTGAACACGAGGATATATGACAATGGTATTTTTGGACCATAATACTAATTTTGACTTTATTTTACAATTGACAATTGTAATTTTGTTCGGGAAATGTTTATTTTCATCAATTTTTGCTAAAATATGTGTATTTGAAGCATTCAAGAGTGATTCATTTTTTCCAAAACTTTCCAAATGTTGCCACTTTGGAAAAACTGATAATTCTCAAATTTCCCCTCTGTAAAACGCATAAACCAGAGAAAAAATGCTCTGAAATTGACATTTTTATAAATAAAGTTCTCAATTTTGAACTGTAAAGTGCCAAGACACTGGTCTGCTGGCAAATGGTGCATTTCAGTCCATACCTACCAAATGCCGCTTTATACACCCTTGTTTTCACAAAAAAAAATTAAGGTGTGGGGGGGAAATAAAAAAATCAAAATTTATTTCTGTTTCTTAGTATACAGTTTTTTACCTGTCAAATAAACAGCCAAAGTGACTGCTTTAGTACAAACTGCAGGGTGTTACCTTTACAAAGAGCCCATTCTTTTATCTGTACTCCAAATGGTTGAAGAACAGTTGTAATTTTAATTTGGAGATGTATTTTTCAGGCGTTTTATGCAAAATCACCCAGGAATGGTAAGGGGTTAATATTTACAATTATCGGCCCCCACCCATTTCGGATAGTCTTATAAGACATAAGATAATCTGGTGTTTGCCATTCTTGGTCGGGACGGGGGAAAAAAAAAAAAAAAAAAAAAAATCGGGACAACAACAGCCCAATTATCTTTAGGTGTGTACCCCGCTTAAGCTGGGGAACCTGAGGGTTCAGCTGATGTTAAATGCCATCTTATCAACAGTGAAATTGTCAACTTCAAACATGTGACAAAAATCACTTGACAGAGTTACCCAATATATACACCATTACTTCTGTCATTTTTAACCATATTAACATTTTAAGAATACATTTTTATTGCAACTGTAAAAAGGACAGCTGGCATAGGCCTTGTGACCTTACTGAGGATTAAGCAGCTTGTAAAATAAATGTATCTCTCACCATCTCACGGGTCTCCTTGGTGAAGTTAAAGGTGTCTGGGAGAATGTCGATGTTGGTAGCTCTCTCTAGTTTGTCTCTACGGTCAGTGGAGATGTTGAACTGGATGTGATCTCCCTCCAGCAGGGTCACCTTGGACTTTGTGTCCTTCTCACCAAATGGCAGCTCCTTGTCAGTGAAACCAATCCGGGCACTGATACGACCTGGTAGAGGGTCGTTCTGCAAGAAGCAGGAAAGAGATTGAGTCGGGGAAGGAAATTGTATGAATTACGGCTCTTATAAAACAACTTTTTGTGCTGATCTACAAATCTACTTGCCTGGTTTTTGGTGGGGACCTTAGGAATAACCTTGATGACTGTGCCTTCAAACTGTTCAATGCTGATGTCTTCAAAGATAACTGTACCTTGGGGGAGCAGCCTCACATCTGTGGCTACCTCCTTGCCCTACGACCACACAAATACATTTTTTTTTTTCAACACTTGTAAACTTGAGAAGCTGTGTAGGTTATTTTTGGACAACAGGCATACAGAGCTGAAAGGAGACACCCACATTTCTATCTTTGATGGTAAACTCAACATCATCTCCAGCCTGCAGAGCTTCCAGGTCACCTTTAAACTCACTGTAGTGAAAGAAAATCTCTTTCACCACATCAGCCCTCTCAATGAATCCAAAGGCCTCCTGAATGAAAAAAATATGGAAAAGACAGTGTTATACTCATGTATTACACAGATGTAGCAAGCAGCTGGACAGCTCTAGTTTTTCCAAGGGTTGTTTATTGTACCTTTGTGGCGCACACTACACCCTGGCATCTCATTTGCTTCTTCTTCACCAGCTGAATGTTACGTGCACTGACTGCACCAGTACTATAATCAAGGAGGAGTAAATATTAAAAACACCAAGCGATAAAGTATTACTGTGACAACAGAAACTTGGCGTAAAGACTCACTGCTTGTTCGTCTCCATGTAAAAGCTGACTTTGTCACCCGTGTCCAGATGGATGTTGCCCTCCACGTCATCAGGAGTGTAGGTAAGGTAAAATACCTCCTGTGGAAAGTGAATCAGACATTTATTTAATAGTCGGTGATGACAACACAGGGTTACAACATCTATGCACAAGTTCCAACATAGACTAGTCTGAACATTATTTCTAATTAAAGACAGAGTTCCCAAGATAATATTTTACAGGTTGCACCAGCAACAAGTACCAATCCAGGTACAAATGAAATCTTGATTCCACATCCTGTAATACCACGCTGTTTGGAAAGGTGCAATACCTCAGAGAGGTGAACTACACTGGCTGGTCTATGTTGGTAATGCATTCTCTGTGACAGAAAACACCAGTAAATCTTTAACTGTTAAACATAACGTGCTGTGCACTTTTAATCCCCCTCAGCCAAATATACATTCTGTTGAAAGTTACTGCCCTATAATTTAGATTAGATTGTCTTTGTGTAAATTGTATTACATGTTTGAAAGTATTCAGATATTATAACTGCACAAGGCCATTTGACCTTGAAAAAGTAGGTCAAGGTCACAATTTTGTACCCTACGCAGAGAGCAGTACAGGAACGAAAAATGCAAGTGTGTGAATGACGACTACACACCCCCTAAGCTGTTCCAGACATGAGGTTACATATCTTTGGTGTGCATCATCATAAATGACGATGTGACAAGACAAGCATGCAAATTGCAAAACTAAGCCAAACGTGCCGAATAATAAGCGTCTGAGGAAAATCCTAAGAGAGCAACAGTTCTTACCCCATTTCTTTCATAACACACACTGCCAGTGGGAACCTGGCCAGGAGCAGACTTTCCATCCAAGTGCACAGGAATAGCTGAAACAACCTACAGAAAAGAGGAGTACAGGAACAAGGACTTTAACACGATGCATCTCAAGGATAAAAGTAAGCATTCTTTTTTTTTTTTTCTTTGCAGGACAAGTCTTCCAATGCCATAAACATTAATGTAAAAATGTGAATGCGCCATCTAAAGTCTACAATGTGAATGTTGCGCAACATCGGTCCAGTCTTTCTCTGGCATGCAGACAACCTGACTGAACACGTCTATTGATTTGCGCTGGATGTGCTGCGATTGGACAGTCTTACTTTGAACACATTAAGGTAAGCAGCATCACATATTATGAATTATGTCATAAAATATGCACATACACATCAAGCCTAGCCTGACATGCAGCTCCCTTGACCTGCTGACATGTGCATCACATTTGGCTCTGCACATCAAAAGTGTTAGTTATTGTAAGTATTTACCAAGTGGTCAATTCACCTACATTTACCCATAATCATGTGAAAATCTATGTCTAAATGCTCAATCTGTTGAGCAGATATGAATGGCAGTTACATCCAAGTCAGTTTAATTCAAATGTATTAAAAATCTTGATGGGAGGAAGAGAAACAAAACACTGTTTTAAAGCTTAAGATGCAGGATGAATGGGGCTAATCGGACTCAGTGATCCCCAGCCCAAAAACACAATGGGCTACAAGAAGGTTAAGTTGACAGACAAGGACAGAACCAAAAGTAAAATGGTATTCCTTAACTGGATGAATATAACCATGCAGCACAGTAAAGGGATAGGCGTGCAGGTCTGGCCCCACCTGGCCCGAGATCCGCTCCTCTGGCAGCACCTCTGGCTTTATCTTAAGCAGCTTCACTGCTATGGGCTTGCCAGTGCGCCTGTCAGAGGATACCTCAAACTCTACATCATCTGTGGAGACGGAGACACAAAGAAACAATAAAACTCAACTGAAGTGCTTTATATTTTTGTAGGTTTCAATAAGATAAATTAAAAGACTTCAAAACATTTATTAGGGCAACTTAAAACCCATTTTACATCCATACAAAAAAGGAAAATGCACAAAAGATATGAAGTATATTTGTATTGCTGAAATAGTATCAAACCATATCAATTTATCTGGAAACCCTGTTGAAGGTTTTGCAAATTTAAGTAAAATTCTTGTTGGTCCAGGGTCCCTCACCTCCTATTTTAAGCTCCTGCAGGTTTCCATTGTACTGGGAACAGTGGAAGAACAGACGCGCCTGACGTTCGGAACACTGGATGAAGCCATAGGAGGTGAGTAGCTTCTCGACCACACCAGTCTCCCTGATGCCAGGCCCTGTGCCGTTGGCATAAGCAGTATGCCCATTGTTATGGAGCATTCCTGGGTCAAAACTCATCTGGAGAAGACAACAAGAGTGTGTTAAAATGCAGCTGACAGAGGTCTCAGGAGCCAAAAGGAGGCTACGGTGTTTGATGCCAACCTTAAAAACAAAACATGCACATATGTATAGCACAATTCAGAGAAGGTGGGGAGGAAGAAAAGCAAAAATAACACTACTTTTTAGCCTTCAGTAGTTTCTATTGCCACCAGTAGTGAAGAGCAAACCACTGATGAAGTCTGCTTAGAATTTCAGGTGGACTTAAAATTAAAAATGACATCTAAAAAGTGAGAAAACACACACGTGCCAACGCTGTGGTGTTTTCTGATTTACACTTACTGGTTAGTGTCATGCATATACAAGTACATTTCCCTCATAGTGCTCTTAGTCGTGAATCATCTGGGTAGCCTCTGACCCAAGGTCCATGCAAATCTGGTCTAAGATACATTAAGTAAAACCTGCACACCATCCTCTAGCAACAAACCTCAATAATGTACCTGACAAACACAAACTCGCCCGAAATCTGTCAAAACCAGTTCTTTCATGTAATTTTCTAGTGACAAACCATGCTGTTAGCCAAAATCAGATGACAACAGCATCTCACACGTTATACTCAGCTTGGGTACTACCAAACATGCCCCCTTACTGATCTCTGATAAAGGGGGGTCCGCTTGTGTTTTTTACTTCCTGGGTGGGGGTGGCATGAGACGGAGGAGGAGCGGGGAATAGGCATGGGAGCAGTGGAGGTAGATGGGGTGGGGCCAGTGTTGCGAGCCACTGGGGGTTCAGAGGAGCCTCTTTCCATTTCTGACACAGCAGGGAGGACTTGGATATGCTGTTGAGAGGAGGCCACAGCTTTGAAGAGGAGGCTGATCGGAATTAGGACAAATTAGTCTGGAATCCACAACAACAGACCGTTTAGTGGAGAGTTACATCAACATTAAGATGTGACTAAGTAATAAGCTAGAATAATGAACTGCATTATACCTATATACTGCCACCGAGCAGACACCAGAAGCAAAATTGAAAATATCACAACGTAGACCAAGTATGGTTGGGCAATTTGATGTCTTATATTGTAGAGAATAATATTAATCCTTGTGTAATTACTATATTAACCAAAGTTACTTTTGGCATTAACATTTTGCTCAGGTCAAAGTTTAAGTCAGTTCAGTAATAATTTAGCATCTGTACTAACAGTGTTCAGTTTGTCCGATTTAACCAGCAGAGATGGAGTAACATGTTGCTTTAGTACCACTAAATAACCACAGACAAATTATGTCAATGCCGAAGCTACATGACTTACCGATGTACAGTAAGCCTAGTGCTGCAAAGATGCATGATGTCATTGATCTTCAATACACTGTATAAGAATTTTGATTCTTTATGACATAGTTCCATGACAAAATAGACTGATGGGCTGCCACAGTTAAGGCAATTAATGTGAAACACTGCATTTGTGACAGATGTATGGCGCACAGTGAGCAGTGGCGTTGACACTAGTATTTATATCATCAATGAGCTTATTTGTTTCGTATTTCTGGTCCTAATGAAGCAAATGAGCAGTTTTACTCAAATAACAAACTCCATAATACTGTAGCCTAAACCCTCCAGAGACCTCAGGAGAACAAGGGGAAAAACTTTTATACTTTGGTCGTAGCAATCCTATTTTTGTTTTTAAGATTCAGATGATGAATCTGGATTCTACCTCAAGACCATCATGGCATCCATTATTATCTTCCAGCCCCAAATCCAAGCGGATTTTACGTGAAAATTATCTGTTAAAAGAGCCATCACAACCCGATACCAAAATGTGAACAAAAATTAAAAAAAGATAAAATAAAAACCCGGGCCCTAAAGAACAATCTAGACTGTAAAAATGCATAAACACCGCTCAACCAACATTGGTGGACTGCTGGTTGAAGTAAAAGTGCTGCAAGTCCAAATGTTAAGTCTACAGATGAAGTTAAGAAAAAAAAAAACTAATTAAAATAGAGAGAATCAGAAAATGCAAATGACAGGACAAATAGCAATGCATCTACAGTGGAAGAGTCGGTGATGGGTTATGGGTTATGAGGGGGTCCCAAAGCAGCCTCATCTGGTAGGTCCTGTTCTGAGATAAACTATTCAAATCCAGGATGCAATAGATCCATAGATCTTTATGTCTAAGCATTTAAAAACAGGGAACACAGACCCCATGACTACACCGTGGAGGTTTTATAAGCCCCAACATCCATGTAAAAGGTTTTTGCCGTCTGAAATGACAAATTTATCGCTCAATAGGTTTATGGGTTTTCCTAACGACCTGACAATTTTAACATGCTTAGCCCGTGTCGCAGCCTGAGGTAGGTCTTACTGGAATGTGATGAAAAATACCAGGGGAGAAAGAGTATACCTCTTTAGGTGCCAAATTTGTTTTAGTCTTAAATCGCAGAACACCACTCACCCTGCAACACTATAGCTGAGCAGAGGCTGGTCTCGGGAGCCCGAAAAGGGATGAAAAGAGGTTAGGCCATTCACAGCAAGAGATGCAGGGCAAGGTGGGTGGATGGGTGTTCAATGGGGTGGGGAGTGGGGCACGTAGAAAAGAGGTGGGAAGGTGGAACTTACGGATCGGCCATATGGTGAAAGGCTGAGTCCGACAGGGGAGGTGCTGCTCAGGTCAGCGCTAACAAACGCGGTGGGTGGCGACGCAGGCAAGGTAAACTCAACAAAGCCTTTCCAGGGGCTGCCCATATTGTCCCATAAACTCGAACCAAACTTGCTTGAGCACTTACTGAACTTGATTATTGTTTTATACTTGTTTTTGCTTGACTGTTAATTTTTTTTTTTTTTTAATATAACCACCCAATGATACACCGCTGGATGTCTGCAAGGGTGAAGAAGAGGAACAAACATAACGGGTGAGGCAGACAGGTCAGCCAGTGTGCCAAGTGTTACAAAGAAAGAGCTGTAGGCTTTTATTCCACATGGAGGGAGTTGAAAAGGCTTAACAGCGAGAATGACTTTACACTGAAAGAATAGGGAAAAAGTGCGGGCTCCATCAGAAAATCAAATCATTCTTGGATTAAACTGTGTAAACTGTCTGGTGGTAGCAGTGGTTTGGTTTAAGGTATGTACCTGAAACCTTGGGGAAAAAAAAAAACCTTTGTCAATTCGCAACACAGAGGTAGGATAGAGTCAAATATTCTTCAGTGTTCATACCAATTCCACGTTCCATGTTGGGAAGTAGTAATCATGTCTTAAAACAATGAATACACAAGATTTTGTTTCTCAAAGTCAAGGATCCTTTATAGTCCAGTCATGGCACCTTCCTACCAATCAATACATACATGTATGGAACAGTCTGGCGAGTGCTGGTTGCATCACTGAAAAGGTCCCTCCTCACTTAACTAGCTCAGTAAAGCATATCTGATGTGATTATTAATAGATGAAAATGAAAACTGAAGGTGGTAAAAATAAGACTGCATGCATCATTCTATGTCACGAACAGCAGCTGATATATAGTTAATAATTAGAAATTAACAGGGGCACAATTTAGTAGTTTACTAATACAGTAATAATGGTAAACAAGCATTTAGCCATGATACTGCAACAAATGGAATTTCCACAGAACTATGTTTTATCCAAAATAAGATATTTTAAAATGCTGTGTAGAATATTTCTCTGTTAATGTATTTGGGAGATATCTTACATCTTATTGCACAGTAACACTTGTTTAGGTGTTTTAATAATTCTTCAATTATGTTTTAATATGATTTTATACCATATTTACTTGTTTTTGATTGCCTTTGGAGCTTTTAATTAAGTGCAAACAAACTGAAATCTTTATGTATGAAATGCAGTCTACATCACAAACATAGTAGCTTTTCTTTGTGTGCTTACTTTTAGTAAGCTGCACTGGTGACATGATCAGTTATTTTTCCATTTAGTAGCAAAATTTGAGCATAGGATTATGGGCACTTAAGAGTGCCAGGCATGCATATAACCATTTTTTTTTTTAAATTCTCTGAAGGAAGGTCTCAGTCCTTGGTAGGACTCTGAATGTCTGAACAGTCTTGCGGGGAAATCTGACAAAGCATTATGTAAATACAGCCTTTAAGGATCCTTCCTTCACTTTGAGAAACACCTAAAGTTCAGTGATAACCAAGGCCTGTAGCAGCTCATTTCCCCTTTCACTACTTCAAGTGTGCCCATCAGTGACATCAGCTATTGCAAATCAATCACTGAAGGGTCCATCTTCCACCTAATGTCTGAGAACTGAAACCCTTATGAAACCACAAATCAAAACGCAATTTCTTTAAAGGCCCCTTTAAAAACGCCCAAAGTTATATAGTAGTTAATGATGGTAATAGGATGAATGCATGTTTTGTTGCGCTGAGTAATAACAGGAAAGAAAACTCTGCACTGTTGTGCAAATCCCTGCAGCTGGACAAACTGATTCAGTTACACAATCTGTGTTTGTACATCTGACAAGTAGGTTAATGTGAACAAATAGCCAATTTACAGATTAGTTTCTGAGAACTGCCATTAACTTATCAAATTTTCTCTTACTATAACTTTATAAAAATGTCAGTATTTTAGGTGAAAGAAGTCACTGAAAGACACGATACACACACACACCACCACATTAGCATGATACTCATGTTATGAAGGGACTACAGTTAGACACCCACCTTTTAATTGTTGTCTTGATTCCTTTAATTGTTTCAATCACTATGCAGTTCCTGCAGATCTCTTCACGCATACAGTTGAACACACACACTTATTACAAGTTTCTGGCACAAGTTCTAGATGGTTGCATAAAGCCAAAAAGAGGGAGAAATCTAGCACAAAAAAGGCAAATGCAGGTGCAATAACACTGCTTAGAAAAAATATAATGAAAACAGTGGGAGGAGAACTGGGGAGGGGAAAAAAAACAAAAAAAAAACAGGGAACTATGGGGAAAAAGAAAAAAAAAAAAAAAAAAAAACAAACTAGCAGATAGCAGCCCCCACCACCCCCCGGTGGTGAGTCGGAGGTGTGGTGAGGATGAGGAGGGCTAGGAGCAGCGTTGGGACGTGTGCTTTGTCAAAGCTGTTGAGTAGGCACAAACTTCTGGTTTCAGATCAGTTATTTTCTTATCAGAATATGCTTAGGCATAGGATTGCTTCTCTTCTGCACGTTTCAATTGGGGGGACATGCGTCTTCTTTGGTCATTTCAGGATTTGGTTACTTCTTGTGTTTTAAACATTTGAAGTGATCCTTTTTTCCACGTGTCTTCAGTGTTGCAACTTTTTGCTTGTTTGGGAAGTTTCTCTTCAGTTTCTTTGTTATGATCTGAACTTGAAGCAGTTGCGGATGGTACAAAAATTCAGTTCCGTTTCACTTCATACTGTAGGGAAAAAGCATACTTGGTTAGCTGAACAGAAACAATCCTTTTCACTTCATATTATCATAAACCATTAGGCCACAAAGAAAAAAGCAAGCCATGAGATCAATATGTCTGCAGAATATACATTTATCAAGTGATCAGAATTTTGTATTTCCTCTCACATGAAAACAATAACAACCCAGATGAACAGTTTTTTTTTTTTTTTTTAGAGAACACTAGATTCTTTAAACCCCCCCACCCTAACTGCCTAGTGTAAAAATAGGTTTTCCTCAGATGCCTCTGGATACAACCCACAATGCCAGGCAGCTGACTAGATACAGCAGGCAAGAGCTGTGGATCAACAAGTCCTTGTGCTCGGCTTCAATTCAGACCATGATATTTATGGCCCCATTTCTGCCCAGGGATCTCCATATTCATTCATTAAGCTGTCTGCACATTTTCCAGACATATCTCAGCAGGTGATGTCCTGATAACTACTTGAAGAGTTAGGTTCGGTTTGCATTTTGCTAAATTCATTGAAAACTTACATGCTAAACTATCATTAGTAAAGACGAGTGCTGTTGACCTAAATACACTGCTTTGAAAACAAGCTGCCTGAGCCAGCTGGGACACATGATATCTATTCTGCTGCAACTGTGTCGCAATGGCTCCTATCCCACTTACTTCCTGGAAAGCTAAAATGTGTTATTTAAAAAAAGGGTCAAGTTGCACTGTAATCAGTTCAGCAGAGACTTTTTTTTGTATGGAATATCTACAGTATTTATTTCCAAATGAGAAAACAATAACCACCTCTGTGGTGCATATCATTTGTAAAGCCTGCCCTGAAACATAAAAACCAAAATAACTTAAGCTATACATTCTGGTGCCAGTTAAAAACAAAGAAAACCAGACATTACAAGAAGGACTGGTTAAGTAGGATAAAGGTTGAACGAAGAACAGAGATAAGTCTTAGCAGAAAACAACTTTGTAGGACACGGGCTTCTCAATTTCCCCTTTACAGCTCCTGGTGACGTAGAAAAGTGGAAAAGGGAAAACAGTCCACCCACTGAACCACCAGCACCGATTGGTCTCTGCGCTCTTATGACGATTATACTATAGCTTTGCTCAGTAATTATTAAGCTAGAAAAACTCTGAGACTTGCTACAGTGGCAATAGACCCGCTGATGAACCCACGTAAAGGTCTCCGGGACTCCGACGGTAGTACCCTGGTCCAGACAACCACCACCCTGTCAGGAGTAACCATGTGACTTCCCAGCACTCCGCCATCCGCTGCTTCAGCTGAAAGCTATAGGGCCTCTGCCAACACGTTGCGGCATGCTAAGCTATAGAAAATTACACCCCTAAGCTAGTCAGATAAACGTATCAAACGCTAAAGTTTTGTTGTTGCTTATTAATCAGGACAACGTATTAAAGTTTGAGTTAACGATCAGTCTCCTAGTATTTGATGACCTTGTGTGAACAAACCACACAGATTAGCATTTCGCTGTCGCTAACTGGTAAACAGTACCCTCGGGCGTTTCCGACTCCGTACAGACCCTAAATCAGCGTAGCCCTGGCTTGGAGACGTCAGCTAACCCGGTAACACACAAAGTGCTCCATTTACTGCTAAAACCCACGTGACTTAAAGTCCGTAACATTCACAGAAAGTTGGCAACCACTCGAGTTATTCTTGTAGTCAGAAAAGCGTACCCGTTCCCGGTTGAAAACGTGTTCAGAGCGTTACGTGGTTTTCTCTGATAAACCCAGTCTTTACGTTGAGTAAAAAAAAATAGAGGTAATGCCTTTCAACACTTTTGACAGCCACTGCAAGAGCCAACAACTGCTTTATTTCAATGCACTATCTACTGTGGCGTTAATGACCATCCGGCGCCGTGTAATTTATAGGCAGACCTCCTAAGAGTCGATATGAAGGTGACAAGAACGACTAGGCCATACGCGCTAGATATTATAGGAGTGACGAGCACTTGTCAACAGTCGAGGTCACAGTAAATTATCATTTGAGTGTGTCCTCCAACAGAGACAACATTAAAACAATGATGTCGACTACGGTAGCACGAGGACGGGACAACAAAGAAGTGCGACATACAGCCACAGTCTGCAGCTTGTCCTTTACAAGTTAACCCGTCGCTTGTTTATCTTTAATACAATTCCACAACATAGTCGCCTATTTTGTCGTGGCGTAATTCAGAAACCCAATTTTATTATAGCTTATACGGTTTCCAATGTAGTTAGGCCATTCACCAAGCTAAGTGGCTAACAGTTCACTAGCTAGCTGTGGTGATTTATGGTAAGGAAAAACACGGCTGCCCCCACCCAGGCCCGAGCTCTGCGTCTAACTAAGCGCAACAAAATCCGTTCAATTCTTGCGAACACCAACGTATCAAAATAAATTACTGATTTTAATAAAGTCAAAGAAATGTTTAAAATGATATAATAAAGATGGAAATTATTAAAAACTCACCCCAACAGCTTTCAGCACTGTCACCAGCGCCGCTAGAAGCAGCACGGCACATTACGTAGTGATTAGGGAGGCGGCTACCGCGATATTTGCCGACGCGAAGACAGCCAAAGAGCGTAAAAAGTAAAGAGTGACCACTCCTATGTGGTTTAGTAACCGCAACTCTGAGCTCACAATGACTCATGAGACAATTGAACAGAGAGTTTATCGGTAATATCGATTAGATAATCGGAAGCAAGTATGATTGTGGATTTTGTGATAGCGTCACAGCAAACAGAAAGTTCCAGGACTTTCACACAGAAGTCAGCTCGTGCCTCGTTTAGTGTATTTTTCTGTTTTTGGTATAGTACATAATCTGAGACAACACGTTGCAATTTGAGGCTGCATTCAATAACAACATTTTAAGTGCTAAGTAGCTCGCCTCGCCGGTTATCCAGGAGTTGATCCCGTGGCATACGATTCATTTTACAAAGACAGATTGCTTTATGAAAAAAAATATATATTGTATACAATTATTGTACGATTTTATAAATTTACATTTGCAGTAATGGAACTCCGCATATCGCTTCAGGTTATGAATCGGTTAAAAAGTACCGCCTGCACCCAATTAATGTGACGTGGCTAAAGAGTAATGAAGGTCATGGTAAATGACATGATGGGCTAAAATGTATTTTTTGCAAAATAAGTATATATAATTACCGTATAGTAAAGGGAAAAATTAACTGAACATATTTGTAAAATGTATTTAAGTATAAAAGCCTGAAATAACAATACTGTCTTGGAAGCACTTGGTCACCTGTAATATGAGGACAAATATTTAGGAATAGATGTTAAAATTCCAAGTTTAAATGATAAGGAGAATGTTGCAACAAGTTTTACCTATTGGGTATTTATTTCTAAAACTAATTTCAACTTTATTATTATCATGACGAAATACCAGTCTAATAATAGTCATATAATATTTAAGCCTGAAAGTATGATTTTTGTGACTGGAGTAGCTTCCGTTTATCACCCATAGATGGCGCGACGCGGTCTGCGTTTGCGCAGTCAAACTACGGAAGTGACATCAACGTTATGCCTCACGGAAACAGAAGACTTGACAACAGACGAGTTTTGTGTCTTATTTGAACAGTTTATTTGCTGCATTTAATATGTTAATTTATACATATTTATGAAGACACTCCATAGTTTGCACTCGTTCCATTAAAGGCACTGGACCCGTTTCGTGTAGCTAAGCCCACGTAAGCTAACGCTGCTTGTGTTTTAGACCCAGCTGGTAGTAGTAGTAGTAGTAGCCTGTAAAGCAGCTTATATTTTCCAGTAAATGGCCTGCACTTTAGAAAAAGTCTTGGGAGATGCTCGGACCCTTCTCGAGAGGCTGAAAGAGCATGACACAGCCGCCGAGGGACTAATAGAGCAGTCGGGGGCCCTCAGCCAGAGAGTCCAGAGCATGAGGGAGGTGGGGAACGCTCTGCCAGACAAGGTGAGCACTAGTTTGTTCCTCACACTTCACACTCTGCTCTGCACTGATAAAACAGGCTACGTAGAGCTGGTAATTACTGAAGCCCTCAACAGACTCTAACTTTGCTCTCTATTCAGAATGGATTGCTCCAAAGATTCTTCTAATGTTTTACCACTTCCTAACCATAGTTATTATAGTATTCAAATGTTGATTATTTATTTTATTGAGTCTTTCAGCTAGATCTCTGATTTTAGTGCATAAATGGAGCAATAGGAACGAAGTAGTTTTATTTTAGTTCTGTATTAGTTGGTTACGTACTATGAGGAAAACATTTATTTATCCAAGTTAAAAGATGTACAGTGAAAGAGTGCATGTCTGTGTAAGTTCTTACTTGTCCAGGTCGTCGTTCATCCTTAGCAGTTTTTCTAAGTTCAGCTGGACAGGTTTTGTTCTTGAAAACATTTCGTCTCTCATCCAAGAGACTTCATCAGTTCTATTTGCTGGTGGGGGAAAGCAGACTTATAAACCTGTAGAGGGAGTGGTGTGTGTAGGCTGTGTTTCCTGTATGTAAAGTGTCAGGGTCATAGAGGTGAGTGATTCTGAGGTTCAGGCTCTTAGTGGGTTTGTGTCTGATTTTCAGGGTCATTGGTTGCTGGTTGAGAACTGTTTGGGGAGGCGGTTTAAATTGGTGTCGTATGTTCTTGACAAATAGTGTCTCAGACCGCCACCTCTGTTCAGGGAAAGTTTTTCCACTTTTACAAAGATAGTGTCTTTGGCTCCTCTTTCAAACCACTTGTCTTCTCTGGCCAATATTGTGACATTGCTGTCTTCAGGGGAGTGTCCTTTTTCCTTCAAGTGTAGATGGATTGCAGAGTCTTGGCTTGAGGTGGAGGTTCTCCTGTGTTGAGCCATGTGTTTATGGAGGGGTTGCTTGGTTTCTCCTGTGTTTAGGCCAATGCACTCATCACTGCACTGAACAGTTTGCAACATTACTCTGCCTTTCCATAGGCAGTTTATCCTTGGGGTGTACTAGAGCCTGTCTCAGGATGCTGGTTCGTTTGAAGTATACTAGGATATCATGTAACATATGGGAAAAACAACCTACACAGACCACTCCCCTTACAGGTCTATAAGTCTGCTTTCCATCCATCCATCCGTGGATGGCTAGATGTAATTACACTTTAAACAATTTTAAAAATGTTTATGCTTTGATGAGTAATTTCATTTAAAATAGCATCAATGCAAATCTATTGGGAAAAACCAAAGTGGGTATTTGCCTACTCTTTAGTTTTAGTTTTACAGTGTTCTTCCTAGTTTTTGTGCCATTGTTCTATTTTTATTTTATTTTCTGGTAAGTAATTTTTTGCTGTTTGAATTTGATTTTTAATCTTATCCCTGACCCAAACTTGGTTTGTTCTGGAAAGGAAGTGACTGGTTCTGTCCCTGGCCAAGTGAGTAATGGAGTGAGAAAGCACTGTGCAGCAATACTAATCATTCCATATCTGTTTTTAAAAATTAATTTAGCAGCAACCGTAATAGCTCAAATTGTAGGTCTAAGCAAGTACTTTAACATGCCATTAAGGAACAATAACCAAATATTTAATAAAAACATGAATTTATCATCATTGATAAAGTAATGGAGTGAGGAAAAATATACAGCAGTTATTCAAGGTTTGGAAAAAATGCCAAAAAGTGCTGTTCCTCAAGGAAAGTACAAATATTTAGTATACCACACTTTTGTTAATATATGAGAGTACATTGTATCCAAAAATGAAACTCATATCATTTTTATTTTAGTTTTCAAAGATATTAATTCATGGTATTGGATGTAGAATCCAAAAAAAGTAATGGAGTGAGGTTTTTGTTCAGTGTGATGCACCAGAATAATAATCAAAGATTTTATTAAGATAGGAGAAACTGATAAAATTATCAGTTTTTTGTTGACAAATGTTTCATTATTATCCTATATTTAATACACATTTTTCTGCTGTTTTTTTTTTTTTTTTTAATAATAAATAACATTCAAAATCATTAAAGTATTTGGTTATTATGAAATATGATATTAGACAGGCTTATATTTTGAACATATTTATTTACACATTGCTATTTACATTCTGAATTTATGCTATATACATTCATTTACAACCTTTACTGTTTTTAATTTACTCTGTATTCTCATATATTTTCTTATATATCCTGTTGCAATTCAGGTACAAATTAAATAAACACGGTTTTAGAAACTAGAGATATATGTCTTTCATTCTGAATAATCAAAAACATTGTTTTAAAGAAGAAAGAAATTGACCCTGATTTTCACTCTTGCTTGGCCAGGCCCTACTCCCAGTTGGGAACATGACCATCAAAAATTAATGTGGTTGGTGTTTGTAAAGATTAAATCGATTATACACAATATTCTGAATATGATGAACATATTCTTTTACCCCAGGTCAGTGTTGTTCTTAGTTAAGATTTTATAGAAAGAAATATACGTGCATAATAAGTAACACTGTATGTTTTATTTATGTTGTTAAGCATATAGAGGATACTTCAGTGATTCAAGAGCTGACCAAATGCAAGCCTCACGTCCTTCTGACTCAGGAAAACACTCAAATTAAGGATCTACAGCAGGAGAATAAAGGTAAAGCTGGATTTATTGATGATGTGTCTGTTTTTGATTTTTGTGTTTTGCTTGTTCTTTTATGTTTACCCCTCGGCCAACTTCTGGCTGCAGGGATATTGTAATTGTTTTGTCATCTGTCTGTCTGTCCATCCATCTGTCTGTCCATTCAATGACGTAATCACATTATCTGAAGAATGCATTGGGATATCGGCACCAAATTTATACTGTGGATGCATCTTGACATGGAGCAGAAGCCTATTGAAAATAGGTGACCTTGACCTACTTATTCAAGGTCAAATGGTCTTGTGCACTTATGATATCTTAGTACTCTCAAATATAAATATGTATGTAACAAGTTTTACACAAAGACACTCTAATCTAAATTATAGGGCAGTAACTTTCAACAGAATCTTACACTATATTTGGCCGAGGGGCATTAAAAGTGCGCAGCACCTTATGTTTGATGTTGATTTGACTTTCTCTTCAGAGCTATGGCTGTCACTTGAAGAACACCAGTATGCACTTGAGCTGATCATGGGCCGGTACCGGAAACAGATGCTGCAGCTCATGATGGCAAAGAAGGAGCTGGACACCAAACCTGTGCTCAGTCTCCATGAGGACCATGCTAAAGTATGCCACTGTTCTTTTGGATGTTATTGTTAGGGTGAAATATCTAACAGTGATAGATCAATGTTTTAAACTGCATTGTGTGTGTATTTTTGCTCTTTCGTCAGGAGGTGCAGAGTCAGGTGGAGCGGATATGTGAAATGGGCCAGGTGATGAGAAAAGCAGTGCAGGTGGATGATCAGCACTACTGCTCTGTTAGAGAGAGACTCGCTCAGCTGGAGGTAAACAGTATTTTGTTAGGAACAACCACAAGTATGTCACTAAGCTTTTAACCCTCGGCCGAGGGGTATTGTAATTGTTTTGTGGCCTGTCAGTCTGTCTGTCTGTCCATTCAACGACATAATCGCATTATCTAAAGAACGCATTGACATATCTGCACCAAATTTATACTGTGGATGCATCTTGGCATGGAACAGAAGCCTTTTGAAAATAGGTGACCATGACCTACTTTTTCAAGGTCATATGGTCTTATGCAGTTATAATAATATCTGAGTACTCTCAAATATGAATATATATGTAATAAGTTTTACACAAAGACACTCTAATCTAAATTATAGGGCAGTAACTTTCAACAGAATCTTACACTATATTTGGCCAAGGGTATTAAAAGTGCGCAGCACGTTATGTTATATTCTTGATTGGTGCTGTAATCACACAATGGGAGCAGAGACTGAACTGTCTTTGAATCTTCTCTGCTTGAACACCAACTACTCTGATAAATGTGCAGTCACAACTTCAACCTTCAAAATATTCACAGCACTATGATCTTTCAGTGCTGCGTGGTGCATGTGCTGAAAAATAGGTGTGTTTACGTGAACATATTTATGCAAATTCAAAATTTTGCACTGAAAAATGTTGAAATAGCAAGATTAGAAACTTTTACTGTTAACTGGAAAAAGAGTAAATGCACATACAGGAAATTGAAACCCCTTTTGTGAATAAATTTTGAGGTGGTGAACTTTTAACTTTCATCACTGTTCAGCTCTTTGGTCTTCCCAGATATAGAATGCTCTACTTCTTCAACTCTGGTTTTTACAGTGATGGATAATGACGCTTACATGCCACCTGCTGGCGATACAATGTAGACTGACTCATTTTCTCCAAACAAGTTCATGTACAGGTGCATAATTTGCATTTTTGTTTGATGTGACTTTTCTAAAAGTTAACTTTTCATGGACACACAGCTCTGCTGTTTATTTTAGGTAATATTTATGTCTAAATAGAAGGTGTTATAGCTTGTTGATCCCTTATCAGTGTATCACAAGACTACCTTGAATTACTTTTACCAAACTTACAGTCATTGCGGTGTCAATTTTATTGGGTTGCCAATTGTTAGTGTAAAGTACAAAACAATCCTATGATATGTATGTAGTCTGAATTTAAAATCTGCATTAAATTCAAGTAAGTTTTTCCTTGGAGGGAGTTAATCTTAGAATTTTCTCTGCCATATTTGAGGGTAAATGTTTGTAAGCCATGCTAAGAAGCTCATCATTGTTTTTCTTTCATATGAGTGTACAGCCTTAGTCCACTCTATGTTAGAGTTTGACACAGAAAAACACACAAATACTATGATACATTTAATATACATTGCATAGTATAGGAAAACATGCTGGCACTGACAGGGACATGGTACATTAAAGTGCATGCTGTAAAGTCCGGTAGACTAGTTGATCTGAGCAGGCTTTCCCCACTATATTTTGTCAAACAAACCAAACGTTTTGAATAATGTATGCCCCTCCTTGCCTGCGGTGGTGCTGCATCAAGAATTTCTGAAGGAGAAGACAGGACAAACAATGAACAAGAAACCTCGCTCATGTATTGGTTAATGCAGAGCAACTTCCGTTTTCACCATATGAAAACAAAACATGGAGTTATGCTGCAGCCTGCTTCCTGCATTTGTTTCACTTGAAGTGGATTGAGACCTACGTTTTTAGATGGACCAGATTTCACTTCTTTGTTCCAAATCATAGTTCAATTGCACATTCCCACCTCAGCAGACAAACCAGAATTTCCAAGCAAATTAACTAGAGTTTGATTAAACTCGGCTGGTGTGAATGCACCGTAAGAAATCTATGCTCAAAAGGCAATGAAGATGCTTTAAAACAAGAACACTGGGGGGGTTTTTTTGTGTATAGAACTGTATCTGTCATCCATGTAACACTTTAATAATTCAATTCTGAAATCAATAGCTCATTTATTTTTATAAAGGCAAATGAAAATTTCCTATCAAATCGTTAAGTTGTTTTATGGCAACAATTAAAGTCACGTCCAATATGCATAGTCTTTTGTATTTAACCTACCAGTCCCTTTGTAGGTGTTAATAATAATTGAAGGTCTGTTTTTGTAACTTTGAGTTGCGGGACAACACCAGCTTTATTCTTTGGGTCTGGAGCTGAAAAAAATTTAGGAACCATTGAACGATAGTGTAATGTAGTGTGTCAGTGGATTTTGGGGACAGATCTATGTTTCCACCTAAATCCAACACAGATTATTAGTGTTGTATAATGTACTTTGATTGGCTTTAGTGAAGGTAGACAAAAGCTAAAAACCTGGGAAAGTAAAACAAAAAAGTAAAGGTCAAAGACAATGTGTGATTGTTTGTAGTTTATGTGAACTTGCACTCCAGTCTCCATCTGAGGTATTTGTCAGTGTGTTGTGATTTCTGTCATGTTCAGATCGAGAACAAGGAGTTGCGTGATCTCCTGGTCATCAGCAAAGGCTCTGTGAAGATGGTGAGAGAGGATGGCAACAAACGAGCAACCGCAGAAACATCAGCAGCAGCAGCAGAACAAGAACAGACTCCACAGCCACCAGAGTCCACCGAGTGATCAACACAACTTTCACCACCATTACGTCCTCCAGGACCACGAGACAGGGTCGATGGGTGTCTTCACCTGTGTTTACCACTTTATGATTTTTCACAAGCTGGAATTCAATCAAAGCAACACATATTTTTTTTAGTGAAGGCCACTTTAACATGACTTTGTAGCGTCAGAAGATTTTGCCTGTGGGGTATATCTGCTGTTTTAATTTGTCCAGTATTTGTTCATTTGTCTCACTAAAGTGAAGACAGAGTGAATTCCAGATGACTTGTGTTTCTTTGATGTGAGATCTCAATGGGAGCTGAGGAGAAGAATTGAAAGCAAAGTCATTACTGTTGTTTTTGGCCAAAGATGCATTTATTCTCCAATGACACAGTTTCTACCTCTTTGGTGACCCTTTGCAGTTCATACACTCTCACAACATGCAAAACATTCACAAGCGTCGGCTATGTATGTTCACTTGAAGTCTGTTTTGATGTGTAATCTGCACGATTTGAACGTGGCTGCACTGCAAGACTTTGAATCACTCTGCCAACAAAGATGACTCTTGGCTGTTTCACACAGTTTGCCTGCTGAGGACTGAGAGTGGATCATTTGTATGTGATTGTTAATCATTTTATGAATTTGATATGTTTGTCAGGTGTTTGTAGATTTCATATGTAACATATTTTTTTCCATGTTTAGTACTTTACTTCTGTATGTCTAACACCAGTTTTTTCTAGATTTCAGATATGGGTGCAGAGTAATCACATGTCCTAGTTGAGGGCACATGTTTATTATTTATTGGTATTGAAATATGCCAATCTCTGTGTAATGAATATTAAGTGTATGGGCACTGTAGGTTTTCAGAAATTGTATATTGTCATCTCAGGAAATCAGTGTTATTAAGATGATATAATGACTTCATGACAATGTACGGATTTGTGTCAAAATGTCATTCAGAAGTAAAAAATAAATTTGCTATAAAACTGTCTCCCACAAGTGTATTCAGTTTGAAACTTTGTTGGTCAACTTTTGAAAACCTTAAAATAAAGGGATATCAAGTGTAAAACAAATAGCAACTACAGAATATCATCGTGAGGTTCTTTTCGTCATTGTTTTTTACCGCGAGATGGCGACACTGTTCCGCTTTACGTTAATACATCACGAGGTTTTCAACGCTAGAATGCTGCGTTTACAGACACTTCACAAATACAAAAATGTAAACAAACTTTATTCCTATTTAGACACCGATTTGTTAAAAAAATAACTACATAAAGAATATCTCTCAGATACAAAATGAAGTTTCTGAAATACGTGTGAAAAATACCTAGTTGTTGTTTAATTGGTCCTCCCTCTGCACTCATTTTAGCACACACTGTACATGTCCAACTGCACCTGAAGCTACCACTACTGCATTTGACACAGCCTGACGTAAGCTAATAGTTAGCATGGCTGAGAAGGAGCTGGGGAAAAAGTGGGACAGATGCCTGGCAGACAGTGCCATCAAAGTCGGTAAATATCCAGTTTTTTTCCCGCACGTAACAACAGTCTAGCATGCTGAAAAAAAGCGGGAAATGTCACATTTTTCACTGTAGTCCGCAGCTGTCATTGACTGGGCGAGAGGCTAGCTAGCTAGCCACTGTAAAGGACAACTGAATGACCAGTCAGTCAGATATCTGCCAGGTTTGATTGTTATCCTGAGACATGAAATACGAATTCACTGTCATTTATGTAGAAGGGTTCAGTTCCTGGTGCTTGTGCCGTATTGGGATTCAGAGTTCATTCATACTTTGAATGAAACAAAAAGGGCACGCAAATATGGCTACTATCTACACCCACATGACATGTTAAAATGTTATGACAAATAACATGTTTAAAGCATTAATCGATATAGGAAGTAAGCGCAGTATAAATTGTAACTGCTGAAATGTTTTATTTGTATCATTTATATGTACTCTTTTTTTTTTTTTTGTTCCTTTCTCTATTTTTGCTCTTCTTTTCAGGCACCGGACTGGGCTTAGGAATCGTGTTTTCTGTCCTGTTTTTCAAAAGTAAGTCTTGAAATTGTAATTAGATGCTTCTTTTTTTGGATTTATTCTTTGTTCTTATTAAAGAGGAGCAGTAGAGTTCGGAAGGATGTTTATTGTGCTCACTGGGTTGTATGCTCCTGCTAAACAGCCATCAAGTTTCTATTGCACAACAAGCGTCCTACTTAAAAAAAAAAAAAAAAAAAAAGTCATACATATGAATTGAAAATGTGCTTTTGATATGAGAGGTGCATCTGAGAATCCCATTATCTATCTATAGTGGATATTAAAGTCAAGGACTGAAAAAAAGAAAAGCATTGTATAAAAAGGATTTCACACCACATTTTTAGTATGTTTTTAATCACATATGAAGTACATCTACCTACCTTCCTGTGTGCATTAGGAAGAAAAAGATCAGATTCCCTTTTTTCACTTGTAGGACACACATGGCCGATTCAACTGTGCTCTGGAGCAGGGCTTGGCATGGCCGCTGCAAACTGTCAGAATGACCTGAGATCACATTATCTGCTTCACAAGACTGAAAAGGTTAGTTTTCAAAGTTTGCATTTACTTTTTATTATTTTCTAATTGATGTAACTGATTTCTTTCTCTCTCTGTTTTCTATCCACAGGAACAATAACTGCATGTCAACGTGGGACTGTCTTTTTAAAAAAAAATTTCGAATGTTTTCTGTTAGTTTTGTTTAGTTTGTTGGAGAGTCACCATTTGCACTGTCCTCCAGTTAAGATTTTTGTCTCCCTGTTGGACGATCCTTCCCTGTTATGACTCTGTATGATTTGTGTGTGCCTGATCAGGACAGTCTGTTTATTTAATAAAAGGAGATGCTAACAAAAAAACCGCTTTTCAGATGATTTACAAGGGGTGTAAACCATGAAAAAATAGGAGCACTGTAAGCCAGCTCATACCACAATCAGTTTAATTAATAATGGTACCTGAAGGAGCAAAAGAAGTCAAGTATTAAAATGCAGTTCTGAATAGGTGATTTTTAGATTTATTTTCGAATGTGAGTGGGAGTGAGATTCTGAAATGTGTCGGGAAGAAGTGCAAACACTGTCCCATAAGGTGGTGGGCTTGGTGTGGGTGAGGGGGGTTAGGAGGTTGGCAGCAGCTGATGTGGCAGATGACAGGGGTGAAGTGATGGAGATTAGTCAACTTAGCATGAGGAGTGAAAGCATTTGGCATGTGGTGTTTTGTATTTGATAAGGTTCTCAAAATGCTGGAGGGCACAGGATTATATCCCAGGAATGATGATCATTAGCATTCAGTGGCTACTGTGAACAGTTAGTGCTGACTGTTTTTTTTCATTTTGAGAACAAAGGAATGTGGAGTGCCTTAATTGTTTTCTGACAGTTGTTTAGCAGTCAGCCAATTTGATCATTAAAGGTACAAAGGAAGAAAAACCTTAATCGAAAGACTTTTTGTCTGTGATAAATGCACCAAATGTGGTTGCATCATATGGATACAAATAATGTTAGCAAAATAGATAAAAAAGGTTTCAGTTCTTTGGTAATATTTTTGTCTTTACTGACATTGAAAGAGGATGCAAATTAAAAGTTCTCTCATATCCTTAATGTCAGAAAGACTGAGCAATGTCAGGATTCACCATGGTCATCAGGCATGTGGCAGAGTGGTTCAGAGGGATATTTTCACACATGGATTAGCCACTAAAAGTCCAGACTAATTTGGGATGTGATGAAGACTTGATGCAGTGGTCTGATTCTCCATCATGAACAATGAACACAACTATGGATGTAAAAAATGTTATGAAACTCATTGTGACACTACAATAGCATTATGCGGTGCAAAAGATGCCACAGTGAATGTCTCCTCTAGTCACAACTAAAGGCGGAGCAGTGAAATAATGCATGTGATATATATA
>JAPQRP010000028.1:29059135-29081281 GCA_037367295.1 Apogon hyalosoma
TTTATTAGTAAGCTGTTTTTTTTTTTTTTGTTTAATAAATTACTAGAAATTTCAGGCAACCCCATTTGAATTCCAGGTGACCCCACGTGGGGTCCCAACCCCAAGGTTGAAGAACACTGATCTAGCTTATAGATAATCTACAACTTTTAGCAGCCAATGACTCAAATATTAAAGTCAGTGGTTTGCTGTTACTGAATTGACAATAAACAAATGCTAGTTGCTCTGTGCTGACAACAAACAGCATCCTACATACTGGACCTGTAAATACAATATTTTCCTGCTTTTGTTGGAGTAACTCTTTTCTGTTGGTCCCCACTGTCTGCAGCAGTCAGTCAACAGTGAGCGTCGTTTGGCTCATAGGCAGGGTCGGAGGGCACTGAAAGCCAGTCTGACACTGGGAGTTCTCCTGGGACTCTTCTTCAGCGCTTGGCTACCTTTTTTCATCACCAATATGGCTCAGGTCAGTAGAGGCACCAGATGATGATTCTGCCAGCTGGATAGCAAAGATTTTTTTTTTTTTTTTTTTGCCATTTTCAAAAAAACAGAGGTTGAGTGAAAAAAAAAATTGTCAAGGTTCAATGAATGTCCCTCTGATGTTAAAATGTGGTGTTCTATCTTCAGTATAAACAAGTAATAAGAATTATTCCTCAACATTTCAAAAGGCTCTTAATGTCATGTTCTGCAAAAGCTCTCCTGTACCAGTGATTCATTGTTTGTTTTGTCATTTTTCTCACAAAATTATAAAGTGTGGTGGCCATTAAAATTGTGTGAAATAAAGGGAAAAAAGAACAAAAAAGAAAGAAGGGAAAAAAAAAACACTTGGATACAGATCTATTTTTGTATTGGCCAGCCTTGGCGTCACAGCCGTCCAACAAGGAAATAGATTGGCATTTCAGCTTTGTGTGGCTGACTCATTCTGAAAACCCGAAAACAACGTGCAAAAGTGCCATTTATTATTGGAATTCAGAATGTTAAGACTGATTTTGATTTGATTAGACGAGAGAACAAACACTGATTACTCAGCGATGAATGGTGAAGGCCATGGAGAATCACAGCAGAAGTAAACAGAAGTCAAAGAGCAGTTTAATCCAAATTGGTAATAATTGATTTGTCGAATGTTCAAAGATCCAGTCATTTTCATTTCCCATCTGTGCCCCCTTGCTCCTCCCTGGCATTACATCGAGCACAGAGACTCGACTGTGTCTGCGTTCTCCTTCCTTTTCACACTCAATGTGGTGTGTGAAATGCAAACCCCCCCCNNNTTATTCCCACCGCCTCCCCATCTCATCTTGATAGTATTGGAAGTTCTCCTTTAACAGCTGTCTCCTCCTTCACTGTCCCTCTCAAAACCGTGTGCTTCTGCTGGAGAGGAGTGTTTATAGCAGTCACATACAAATATATGCGCAAGTATTATTCAGGGAAAATTAGAAAAGAAAAAAGTGGTGGGCAGCGGATGTGAGAAGTGAGATTAGTATGTTTCTCACTTTTCTGATATTAACATGTGGAGGACAAAAAGGGACACACAAATTAATAAATAAATGAACTGCATGATAAATTAAACATTTTGTGAGAAGGAATAGATGAATAATTCATAGATGACTAAAGCTCCTCAGTTTGAGTGTACTTAAAATGTATGTGTAATTCTAACCTTAAAAAAATGTCTTCATTACCAATTATCACTAATTAAAAATTTACCTCAAGGGGTTTTACAGTCTGTTCAATAACTTCACAACTCAGGTACTAAAATTATGGTGTCCCAACTAACTGTAACTTGAAAAAATATGTCAAATGCACTCACCAAACTCAGCACTTGTGAAAATAACTAAAAATAATTATCTTTACAAGTTCAACAGGGTCTTCACACAGTTCCATGCTGAGGTACTGATTTTGTTTTCAGTTCTCAGTCATACCAAAACAATGTGATAAATAATAAAAAGGTTAAAGCTACAATATGTAACATCACGGCATTTTGTTGACATGAAGACTTAAAGCTGCGTATGACTTTCATCACCAATTTTTCATCAAATCTGTCAAATCTGAGTCATAGCCTAAGTATCACGAATCTTTCCGTGATGACGCACCTGAATCTCTTCCCTCACAGTGAGCACTTTCAAAGTGTACGCTACCATAAACATTCTGTGTGTTTACAAACAGAGGTCACTCGGGCATTTTTGGAAATTTGTCGCGACGTGCGCTGTGGGAAGGGGAGCTCCACGCACCCACTTGCACTTGGTTGACAAGTTTGTTGTTGCTGCTACAGCAGCTGTGTGGAGATCCCCTTCCCACAGCGCACGCTGTGACATAACTTCCGAAAACATCTGAGTGACCTACCGGCTCTGTTTGTAAACACATGCAGTGATTATGGTGGAGTACACTTCAAAATTGTAAAATGGAAAGACTTATGGATTCATGATACTTAGGCTGTGACTCGGGTTTTAGGGATTTGATGATAAATTGGTGACAAAACTCATATGCAGCTTTAAATGAGTAAAAATGTCTCCAAAAATGTTCAAATTCAGAGAAGTCTGATATTTCATTAATTTTATTCAGTGCCCCTTTTCATAAGGTTGCCTGTCACTGCTGTCACATCTCCTTTGAGTAATGTTAACGTTATTTGTTGACGTTCATTCGTATGCCATATGTGAATAATACTTTCATTCATTCATCTTCTGAAACGCTTTGTCCTTGAGAGTGTTGTGGGGGTGCTGGAGCCTATCCCAGCTACCTGTGGGCGAAGGCGGGGTTCACCCTGCATGTGTTGCCAGTACATCACAGGGATACAGTCATAGATGCTTACATACATGATAACAGCCTGTACACCGGCTTTTACATAGAGGATTTCACTTAGGTTGAATTTTCTGCAAAAATCCAGGAAGTCCTTACAAATTATTTTCTGCTCCTCTGCAGTGGCAACAGTGTGCAATGACCATTGGCTTAGAAATAGACTGAGCTAACACCAAAAGACAACTATTAGTACAAGACGTATATATGAAAATGAGGATAATTCATGTAAATCAAAGCTGCACTGACCAGTGGTTTGTTTTTTTTTTTTTTTGGTGTTTTTGCTGGTAGCTCGTCTCTCCACAGCATTTTGGTACTTTTAGTGTCTCCAGCACAAACCAGACACCAACACAAGCTTAATGTAAGCACACAAACATGCAGAAATTATCATGTATTGAGCATTTAAATATGTTTTGTGCAAACAGGTAGAGAAATTAGGTCCATAAGTCATTAAAATGACTTATCAGTATTTATTTTGTACTTGTAACATTTTTCTTGTGCCTTATGTTTGCAACTCTTCTTCCTGTTTTCATTCAGGCAGTGTGCGAGTGCGTCCCTCTAGCCCTCTTTGACGCCATCACCTGGCTGGGCTACTGCAACAGCACAATGAATCCCATCATCTACCCCTTGTTCATGAGAGACTTTAAGCGAGCTCTGGGGAAGCTCTTGCCCTGCTGCTCCTCACGCTCACCAAGAAGGCCATCGCCGGCGCTCTCCCTTTCCCTCCGTAACTCAGGAGAGCCCAACATGGCCAGCAGCCCCCCCTCCCCTCTGGCGTCTGACCCCACCCATGCTCCTGCCACCGCCACCGATGCAGTCAACCTGCTGGACGCTGCGCATGGGGGGATTGAACTGCCTTTACTTCTGCCAAATCAAGTGGACACACTGGACTGAAGGGTTGGAGGCAGCTGGAAAATACAAAAGAAATGAAGCCAGATAAAGGAGTTACTAATAATTTTGAGATTCTTAGTCTCCCAACAATGGGAGGCAGTATTCCCTGAAGCATCACCCCTCACCAAAATAAGTGTTAAAATTATTGTTAACAGCACATGGTTATGATGTCAGGTTTTCTCCTTCACAACACTGTCTTCACATCCTGCATCAGCCTATAGTTAATATTATAGCTCGATAAGCTCAGTTTTTAGTAAGAAAACAGCCACAACTACACCATGAATGACCTCCATTTGGACTATTTTTCAGTATGGATTGTGTTGTCACATAAGGAACAGAAACACCAACCATAATAACTGTATCTGAGGCGGCTGTGGTTCAGGAGGTAGAGCGGGTTGTTGCAAGACACCTCCACCTCCAGTGTCACTCACACTCACTATGAATGTTTGGTGGTGGTCGGAGGGAGTTTGGCATGGATTGGCAGCCACGCTTCTGTGGCCACAGATGTAGTTTACCACCACCAATGTCTGAATGTGAGAGTGAATGAATAATAGCTCAATAATGTAAAGCTTTCTTTCATATCTGTCCTTCTGTTGACTCCAAACATTTAACACAGTGGCAGCTAAACATAAACTCCTGGCTTCAAAATGGCAGCTCAAAAACCAGTTTGTGGCTCTGAGGGCAGACTCAAGGCTACACATGGGTTTATGGTTCTACAACCCAAAGTCATGTCGATGGTTTAGCACAAAGCCTGCACTCCACTGACACCTTCAGCTTAACGTCAAAACTTCTTAAGACTCTAATGGGAATTTCAGGTCATTTTGAACATTTTAATCTATAAATATTACAAACCAGTGTGTTGATCCGTGGGGAACCACAGGTTCTAGATCCTCTGATACCATTCATTCCTTTCCTTTCTTGGTAAATTCCACTGGCATTTTCAGTTGAATAACCTCTCAGCTGACATGTCTCTCTGCACATGAAATTTGACACCGTGGCAATGTGGCCCTATTGTTAATCTGTTTCTAAGTAACCCACTTCAATGATGATTCTATGATTCTGGGTACAGCAATGTGATTGGCCATTGGATTCCAAAATTACTAATATCTCCAAAAATATTGGTCCTATTAAGTTGCTGTTTCTGCTTGTCTCTTCCTTGACCAAAAATACGTTAAGTATGCCAAACTGCAGCAGTCAGCTCCTGGATTTTGTGTGATGCCAGAGACACACAGACAGTCCACTTCCCTTTTATAATATAGATAGCTCCTTTAAGGCTGAGATGAAATGAAAATGAGAACAATGAAAAATCTGAAAACATTAAGTCACATTCAAAATGATTTCTTTATGGTCACATGAGATGAAGATGGAGACACATTCACAAGCAAATTTAGTAATTCCAGACGATATACCATATGTCCCAGAAAAAAATCAGACTTTCCGCATTGATAATTTTCAAAATAATTAAACAATCTAAATGCTATTTCAGGGTATGAAACTGTAACCTGTTCCCTACATCTTGCAGAAAGCCCCATTTAATTTGGTTCAGTGGTCATGGAGAAATGTGGATCTTTGTAAAGCATGTCAAGGGTTCATTTCTCCAAGTTTGGCATTTGGATGCTCTTGGCATCCATATGAATGAAAATAATTTGCTCACAACTGACGTGGCAACAAATGAATTCAAATTCTGTGCATTACATTATATCAATGGTGTGTACTCATGTGAGGTTTTGTTGCTGAAAGTCTACCATGAGTTAATAATTTAATATCTGTCTTTAATCATCCATTTTTGCACCTTACCAACATTTGCTAAACTCAGAAATCTCTTTCCTTTTTTATGTAATTCATTATTCATTTCATTAGTTGAAAATGAGATATTTTTGTGCAAGAACACAATGAACATGTTTCCTTACAAAACTTGGACGGAAGGGACTTCTGACATGCTTTACAAAGATCCCCATTTCTCCGTGACACTAAAGCAAATCGAATGGGGTTTTCTGCAAGATGTAAGTAATAAGTTATAGTTTCATGCCCTGAAATTGCATTTTGATTGATTCACTATTTTCAAAGTTATCACTGCAGAAAGTCAGATTGTAATTTTTTTTGGGACATACGATACATTGCATGTTACAGGAAGCAGTGTTTCCCATCAGTATGGTAGAAAAGAGACAGAGACCTTGAAAAATACTGCTGCATTCTCTCAATTTTCCCAGGCCTTATGTTGTTTAAATTACTGTGATAATATCCATGGTAACTGGGCCAACTGGGTAACTGGACAAAATTAGAACAGTGACAAGCGCTGAGATACCACATGATTTGTTATATCCTTTACAACCTGCAAAACAACGACAATACTTACAGTTAATAGAACTATAAGGATAGAAAATAAATTAAGATACTATTGGCAATTTTAAAAAATAACAAACTTATTAAAAAACAAACTAAACTGTTATGATTTAAGTAACGCATTAATCTAAAAAGGCCATGAAGTGGCTAAACAAACAGTTCATGTAAGCGCTTTTGACTAGAAGCTGCCATATGTGTGCATTGACTCTTGGGCCATCTCTGGCATGTCAGTGTGTTAAGAATGGAATGAATATTTTCTCCTACAAAAGCTGAAAAGAACTGAGAAAATTACAGTTTGCAGGGAAGCATCTGGTCCTGTAACGTGCTCTTTACAAGTTTGTCCCTTTTTGTTTGTGTGTGGGCTCTGTAATCCAGTGTGTATCATTCCAACTCCACGATATGTGTTCGCTGTCAGGGTCAGTCTCCTCCACGCCGTCGCACTGGGCATTAAAAGCAGACGCCATGTCGCTGTTAGCAGCATCCTCCTGTGAAGAAAGTTGTGAACTGTTCGTGGCGCCGTTTTTGCCCTCCGACTCAGTGTCATTTAGAGAGTCCAGCAGATCAGAAATATCAGGGATATCCCAGCCGTCACCTGTCTCGTCTGTCTCCGCTGACTCTCTCACATCTCTGTCACTGTTTTGTGGCGTCCCATCGTCCTCGACTGGGTTCTGTGTCTCTGTTGTTTGTTGCTCATTTAGAGCCTGGTCAGGGATGTCCATTGTTCCCTTTTTAACTGTGACACACTGTGGAAGTGCAAAGGAGGCTCCTGGGACTTCTTTGGTGGGGACTCCCACTGCCACCAATATAGTGTCCATTTGACGCATGTAGTCCAAGTGACCTTTGACCTGGGAAGCAGAAATATTTGGCTTTAATGCTCTAAGCTGAATAGGTTATACATCTTTGTAAATTTCTAAGTGTTTAATTCTTCTTTTTTAAGGTACATCTCTCAGTGTCTTAAAAGTAATATTTTCATGGCTCTTTTTTCTAGTATTTGGGAGAACACTTTATATTAAGGGACACATATTCAACATTAACAAGTCATATATTAGCATACATACAAACAGTGACCGGCTTTCTATTATCAATATAAACCACTAATTAATTCTTTATTCTGCATCACCTTTTCCTGTGACGACTATACTACACCACACTTCAATTCATCACAAATGACTGGATGTATTTAGGACTAAACAAACATTAAAAATACTCAATGTATGAATTTAACTTTACCATTTCTAGCAATGTCCACTCTCTGGCAAAACAGATTTTGATCATCTAAGATGGTAACCACACATGCACATAAGGTAAAGATTGACTGTCAATGATTCATTATTAAGGTTATTTCATTTTTGGATTTTACACATTTGACCCCAATCTTAACATGATGTAACGTGAATGTGAACTCAAGAGAAGTGGTTTAAACAAAGGAAAACAGTGTTTTCACTGTTATTTTGGAGGATGACCCTTGATTTCGATATCATATATGCATTTTAATATTTATCAACTTCCTTATTTACCACTTCTGACCAGTAATTAGGAAGCCATTCAGGGAAATGAGTAGCATAATATAGTCAAGCAGAATGAGGCTTTAAAAAAATGCTTTATGATAACCAATACAGCCACCATGCTACTATTGTTTATAGTAATAAGCAATGAATCTGATGAATATGTGAACCTTAATATAAAATAAAAAGTTATTTAAAAAAAACATGGAATCTATCATATGACAGACTACTATGAGTCAGTGTTGCATTTGATGTAAATTCATGCTGCATTAAAGGCTTGCAGGAAGGCGATGCTGTGAACTGAAACAAACCAGCAGGGGCCTTAATTTTTATTTACTTTTTGTAAAATTTTGAATTATTTAAAATAAAAAAAGGATATATATCTTTTAAAGTCATGTGCTAATATTAATGATTGTGATGTTTTATTTGGATTTTTATTTATGACCTAAAATTACAATAAAAATAAAACTTACTGAAAAATGTTGGTTATTTCTTTTTTACATTTACACTATGATGACATCAAATATAAAGTGACCAAGGAAGTAAAACTGCAGATTGCAACCACCTGAGTACATTCCCATAACCCCCCCCTTTGGTGCCTGAAAATTATGTAGGTCTTCATAATCAGTCAGTGCTGCTTCACTGGAATGTTTAGTTAAGGGGATATTAACTCTTGTCTACAATCAAACACACTTGGTCATATTATGCACTTTAACACAGGATGCTGCCTGCCAAAAAATGCAAAAAAAGAAGAGGAAGTGTGCTCCAAGTTACTACAAAACAGTCGATTTGTGGAAATGACCTGCTCCCTCTGTAGAAATAAACGGCTCATTTTAAGATAAAAAATATGTTAACAAAAAACCACAACAATTCTTATTTTTGTGTGATAGGATAGAATATACAACAGTGAATATAAAAACGAATAAAGAATGTAAAATAAAGTATGACTTCATAGTACAACACCCACTTTTGGTAAAAAATGAACAGTCCGAACACAATATGTAATAAATTCACCAACATTTTGTGGTAAATGCTATGTATTGCAGGACTATTTATAAAACACAGATGTTGTAATGTAATTATGAACATACTAAAACTTTCTGAAGGTGTTTTTCTTAGTAGTTTTAGCAATAGTCAACCCTGATAGAAATGAAAGTATAAAAAATGAATTCTTCCATGTTGACTCTTGGCATGTGTTCCCTGAGCTTGGCTGAATTTGTCAGATTACTATGATGAAAAGAGGATGCTGTTATGGTGTTTCTGTGACTACTTAGACTAACGAGAACCTGACTTACTATGGCTACTCAGAGTCAACAATAACACAGTGTGATTTAATATTCTTGGAACATGTTACTTCATAATGAAACAGAAATTTATATGTAACTATGTTTTTTACATTAGCGTTGACTCACCACAGAGGAAAGATCCACATTGATAATGCGGCGATCCTGGATGTTAATTGGCGCAAGTCCAGCAACAGACAGCTGCGCTGCTGAGCTTCGGTACAAGAACCCCAGGAGCCAGTCCCCTCTGGTAGGTGGATAGATCACAAAGTCATTCATTCACGTAATCCTTAGTCCATAGGTTATAAGAGTACCTTCCAAACACAGGACAGTCAAAATATTTGGATCATGCAAGAGCAAGAGACATAAGAGTTTTGCAAAAATACCTGCAGTATCCATTGACTATTTTTCCAGCCACTACCCTTGCCATTCTCTCCCAGGCCTTCTCAGAGCCATCCACAGGTGCCCCCAGGAGGACCACATCCTCCACCATTCCTTCACTGCCTGAGAAATCACAACAACACAAACTGAAGTACATTTTCACACCTAAAGACGACATGAAACATTAAAAGGATTAAAAGGAATGCCAAACAGACAAGACTGTGGCCTGTGTTATTCGTATAGATGGAAATAAGGAAATTTTTATACATTGTACCTCTTTTATTGCAAATAACACAGATGGTTTCTGCAGGCAGTTAAAGTGGTGATTTGAACCTACGTAGTTTTCATTATGGATCAATGCATACAAGTCCAACGGTGAAACAGAAACTGCCACAAAACAATGGCAAATTGCACTTACTGTAGGTGCAAAAATGTATGGCTGTGTTAGTGCCAGCATATCATTAGCACAAAATCTTTTCTAAGTAGGTCCTTAAAATAGAGCATGCAAATGCTGCACAGTTTGCAACTGGTAGCAATCCATTGCTTGTGTGCAAAAAAATATGATGTATTTAAAGGTTTAAAGTTTTGAAAATGAATTTTTGGTAGTTGGAGGTTGTTAAAAAGATTCAACTTAGTAATAAGGAGAATAAAAATAGACTTGAGACACAAAGGTTCATTGATGACATTAATCATAACTAGATTTAAGACTATAGGGATCCATGTTATTTTCTTCATTTCATTTATTTAACTTAGTTACTAACCATTCAAATATTAAGTGGTTTAATTATGTGATTTGAATTCCTAACTTACGACAATTAAAAACTGTAGTAACAGCCATTAAAACAATAGGATTTCTTTGTATCTGTGCAGGGAAAGACTGATCTAAACAATGTTTAAGGACAGAAGCAGCTCAGACCTTGATCATTAGCGAGCTCCTGCAGACAGAAGTAGATGACTCTGGCCCCAAGACTGAAACCAATAAGACTGACAGGACGCTTCCCCTTCAAAGACAGACAAAGAAGGCTTTCATGCTGTTTCAGGAGAATAAACACATTATTTTTCTTTTCAGCAGCTGATACTTTAGTGTAGTACATTGCAGGAACTAGCTGTACCTGCTGTCTGCTTCTCAGAACCTGGGCCAGGTGTTTTCCCACCTCAGCAGAGCGACTCAGACATACACACCAGGGGTTGTCGATAACACTGGCCGCTGCCAACAGAGATGCAGGCCACGTCAGAGCCGTCACGATACCTGGTGGTGAGAAAAAACACAATCCATAATCCAGTTGCCAACTCCCAGTACTGTACAGAAATAGGCTCACAAGCGCACAAGAATCTTTAATTGTGCATCTTTAAAGCTGCGTATGACATTCGTCACCAATTTTTCATCAGATCTGTAAAACCCGAGTGATAGCCTAAGTATCACGAATCTGTTAGTCTTTCCATGACTACGCACCTGAATCACTCCCTTCATGGTGAACAACTTCGAAGGGTACTCCATCTCAAGCCATTCATTTGTTTACATATCAGACCGAAACTAAACGCAAACCATCACTTGGGCTTTTTTGGAATTCCACGCAGCCGCAGTCGCAAGAAGCTAAGAAGCCGTTTCTGTGTTTGTTGCTGCTGTGGCCATACTGTGGCTGCATGGAATTCTGAAAAAGCCCAAGCGATGGTTTGTGTTAAGTTTCGGTTTGATATGTAAACAAATGAATTGTGTGTGATGGAGTACACTTCAAAGTTGTTCACTGTGTTGTTTACGGATTCATGATATTTAGGCTATCACTCAGGTTTATAGGTTTGATAAAAAATTGGTGATGAAGATCATACGCAGCTTTAAGTAAAGGATCTGTATACTTCTTCTACCATTAGCATAGAAAAGGATCTACCTGTGTGTATGATGGGATCATTACAGTGGCTTTTGTTCAACAGCAGTAATAACTAATGGTGATAGCAGCCTCCAAAATCCCATGTCAAATTACCTAAGTTCAGAGCAGAAAATATGCTCCCATAAAGCTATACCAATCACAAGTGCTTTCCTATCCTCCTACCTGAGAGTACTGTGTACTTCAGTGCCTCCTGTGCTACCATGCTGACTAGCCCATCCAACAGAGAGGCCATGGCTGAGCCCAGATCCCTGAGGAAACGGGACTCCCACACCAGACAGTACTGCTCCCCACACTCCCCCAGGCTGCACCACGGAGCCTGGAACGAACCTAGAGGATAGAAGCTCTAGTTTTACATAAGATGGTTTCAAGAGTAGCAAAGGAGAAGACCAACTGAGCCACTTGTACGGTGAGTGTTTATTCCCATTGTGTTTGAAGGGGCAACTAAAGCTGTAACACAGCATGCGTTAATGGGGGAGACAGAGCTACAGTGTTTCATGTAAAAATAAAGCTTAAGTGGTTAGTTTGCATAATGTGAACCACACACTCTGCTGGTATATTTTTTAAGCTCCCTGTAAACACACAACATAATTTCTTCGCTTACAGTGTATGGGAATTATCACACTACAATGTCAATAATCACCATTATGCCAAATCTGAGAACATAACACATATATCTTTTCTTTCTGTGAAGAATATCTGGGGTGAATATTCATTGTGCATAGACATGTTAGTGTTCCAGTGGTATGGTAGTAATTTCCATCCTTTGCCATCAAGATTAACTTTCCATGACTAATTTTGTTAAAGTATTTCTTCAGATTATATTGCAAGGCTTTCACATGGTCATTATAGGTCAACTAAACATCTTCTGGTCATCTTCTAGACAAAGCAGACAACCATCCTCTATGAGCTGGGGTCTGCTCGAGATTTCTGCCTGTTAAAAGGATGCTTTTCCTTGCCACTGTCACCAAGTGTTTGTGTCAAGTGTCTGGAGGACTGTGTTGGGTAAAATTGGTAAATTGGCTTAAGAGTCTGGTTTCAACCAATTCTATATGTAAAGTGTCATGAGATCATTTTTATTATAATTTGGCACTATATAAATAAAATTTAACTGACTGACTGACTGACTGATTGATTGATTGATTGATTGATTGATTGATTGATATAGGTGATGTATTTGATTCTATGAATGGTATGATGATTCTAGACTATAAGCTAAACTTGTCTGCGAAACTTGGCTAGTTCTTAGGCAGCGCTGAGCACAGAATGCCACAACAAAGCATTTGCAAAATAGTGTTAGGAGGGAAGATGTTTCATTGAAAATGTAGTCAAGGAGAAGTGTATCACAGCATTCAAATGACTAAATGCCTAAAAAAAGAACATGGCACATAAAAACATGTGTTTCTCTGTCAACACTTGCCATTTTCGACATGCAGCTTGGTGGTTGTTCTTTCACAAAGGAGGGCTTTGAAAGTGATAATGCACAGATAGTGGAAAGGCCTGATGCCATGCTGTGGAGGACTGATTCTAAAAAAAACACAGAGTAGAGCAGTAGAACAGTGACTGGTAATTACTGTTGTCAGTCACATATTTAACTCCCTACCTCTATGAAAACAATTGTGACGGACCAAAAGGACATGTTCTGGTGTCCTATCTGTTTTGCCCACTTTTGATTTATTTTAAAAGTAGGTGTGTCTGGCTTAGTAAAATGCATAATTATGTCTAGAAAATCACTTTGGACCATGTTCAGTGATGCATGACTCAGTTGCTGAAGCAAAACAGTAATATCATGCATCCCCAAAATTGATCCCTTTTAGTGTGATAATGTCTGTAATATTAAGTATGGAACTCTTTTGTATTTATAGCGACACGATTTACTCAAATGCAAAGAAGTTCCATTAAAACAACAAATACTTATGATCATAACAACAAAAATTTGTAAATAAGACATGTTTAGATGATCAGTTGGGATGTTCCATTCACTTATGCATGGAATGCATAATTTTTTTTAAAAGCTTCTTAGTTTGCCTTAAAATTGAACATCTTGCTCTCCTGGCAGATTCTAAAGCTTGATATATTTTATGCATAAATATAGTGTGTTTAACATATTTCAAGTAACAGAATCTATAAGGTGAGCAAGAATGTTATTTCAGATTTTAAAAGTCAAGCCTAATGATTTTACTGTATTTTCCTACATGATATTCAAATGAGTTCAGGTCAAAGGTCATGTTTGGTCATTATATGGAGCTGGATATGTATTAAAGGCACTATTTCAGTATTATATGCATGAATAATATATAAGTTGATAAAATTGCATAAGAGCTTTGATGTGATTTTTAGGAAATATTGCTGGTGCAAGGTGATAGCAGGTGGGGGTGAGTTCAGCTGCTGCTGTAGCAGCATCTGGAGGTTTCGATAGTTGGAGAATATCAATATACGGCATCATAAGATGGATCCTTCTCGGAATCAAAAATTCAACTATTTCTGAGTAAGTCTATCTAGTGGGCCAGGTAGGTACAGAAAGGAGACAAACTCTATCCCATGAGGGGAGTTTTTTTCAGGTTAAAATCACAACCAAGAGGTGGTGCAGAAGTCTGAATTCCTCCCAGACCACTTGGATTACAATGTGCTGAAAGGTCATTATAAAACGTGTGATGTCTGATGAACCCTGTAACTATTGCACATTCAGTCTTCCTGTTTGTATGTTTAAGTTGCAACCAAGGTTATAATAGTTTAGGATTTTTCATTATAGTTTAGTTTTATTTAGTTTTGACTTTTTTTTCTCTAATTCAGTTAGTTTTAATTAGTTTTTAAAACACGTTTGCTAGTTTTTATTATTATTATTTTTAAATGTTTAGTTTTAGTTTTTCATATCTTTTATCTTTCTCGCATTCTTCCTCGTATTCAAAGAAATCCCATACAGGCTGCTTTCTCCCAACATTAGTCTCCATGTTTCCAGGTAGAGTGGGGACGAGAAGCCGACTCTGAACAACAAGTGACAAGAAGCGACAGACATGAAGCGACAGACATGAAGTGCCATATGGTGCCGCCAGCTAAAACTGCTTGAGTGAAAAAAATCGATTTCATGTCAATCCAACACTGACAAAGACAAAAAAACGAAGGGAATTTTATCCATAACTTTTATACGTTTCAGTTAGTTTTGTAAGCACACAGTACAGTTTCAGTTAGTTATCATTTTTTCTTTTAATTATAGTTTTTTTATTTATTTCAGTTAGCGAAAATGTTTTATCAATTCTAGTTTTCGTCATTTTGTTAGTTTTCATTAATGATAATAACCTTGGTTGCAACACAAATTGCAAACATTTCAGAATAATTGGTAATATCTTTTGTGGTAAACCAGTTCAGTAGAATTTGGACATACAGTAAGACTGCAATGCTGATATATGTGGCGATCCTGATGGACATTATAATTTCATAGTACATGTCAGAAAGCTGACTTACTGTATTTGCCACTGCAGAGCCAACCTGTGACTGCGATGGTGAGATGGAGATGTTTCCCAGAGCTCAGAGGCAGGAATTCAAATTCCTCTATGGCTCCAACACATTTGTTCATCTTATAGCCTTAAAGAGAGACAAAGTAAGAAAGAAAAGAAAAGAAACGAGAAAAAGTTAAGAGTTGGTGATAGATGCAGACATAATGTATGTAAAGCTCAATTCTGACATTAGGAATCATTCTTACCTGTCAGTCCTGCTCCTGCAGCTCCAAAAAGGGATGCCATGATTGCAATGCCAGTAGCTGAGCCCAAAGCAGCGGCCCCACCGGCCCCGATCACTGCACCGGCCCCTGCTGCCACTAAAGGGGCCGCCAGTCCACCTGTCACACCTGGCAACGACACCGACTCACAGGTCACTGCCATGAATGTTAAAGTTTAAAGTAGTGTGGGGCTTTTGAATTTTTCATTTTTGATTTGGCTCTGTCTTTAATGCACATGACTTACATTTTCTAAAGAATGTAGTACTTTTAACTTTCCTCTTAGCATTTATTGTACAAAATGTAAGACATCTTTTGTGCTTTTTAACAGTGGCATTATGTAAACAAACAGCAAACTGGCTCTTAAAAGGTACAATTCTGAAGATGAACTAATATTTCTGGGGTAAACTTAAGTTACAAGATTTAAAGCTACGGTGCTTGGTGAGCTATGTTTTCAGGCATAACTTAAACTCTACCCCATGATGGGACATTTTGACTGCTCATTGGTGGTTTGATCACCACAGATGTGACTCCACAAATCTACTTCATTGCTCGACACAAAAACTTGGAAAAGTGGTTTCACTTTTACATGGTGGTGTGACAGAAGTATCAGGTCATTTGTTGAAACAATTAATAGATGTTAGAGTTGAAATAATTGTTGAATCGACTCAAAATGATTAAAAAATTAATAGATTACAATTTTCCTGAACCTAAGCTTTATTTCCTTAATTTTGCTGCTGCTAAACATTGGTTCCGCTGTTCTGTTTCACACAGACACTTATGCACATAATAAAAAATGCCTATATGTTCAATACAGTTTGTCATCTTTTCATGGTCATCCGATATGACCCATTTGGACATTCAGAGGCTCCGTACTGAATGTGGGAACACTTCTACAACATTGATTCACCAGTAAAACCCATGGAGTTGGAGCAATGATAGTGGTTGGAGACACTTGGTTTATGTCCAGTTGATGATATATTTTACTAAAAAAGTCAAGTTTTCTTCAGTTTTTTTCTTTTTTTGATATAATAATCCTCAAGTTTAATCTGAACTTTTATGGACATCTATATGACCAGTAAATTAAATATAGGAAAATACATGATTTATACTTAAAAATGCTAAATACAGAGCATAATATTAGAATAAATGGTGATAAATCAGTTAAGAAAGGTTAAAAATAGAGAAAAATTCATTTGGGATTTTCCACAAAAGTAGCACTGGGTCTTTATGGGTTAAGTTATTAGTAAGTTAGTAAGCTGGTTACAAATTTGTTGAAAATAAAGTAATATACCATATTTTAATCTCGTTAACAATGGATAACTTTTGGTCCGCTAATGGAAATGAAGAGCATTTATTAAAGTGAACCTCCAAGGTGTTGACCCGATCTAATCGCTAAGAACTGTCCTGGCCTTCAGACATTGTGGTGATTTAATAAGCAAATAATGAACCTAGAAACTAGAAAAAGTATTCAAAGGCAAGTGAAGCAGTGACACTCACCAATCACAGTTCCTCCTCCCACAGTGGCTAGTCCAATGAGGAGGTAGCGTCGTAACTTCCGTCCTCTTTCTTTCCTCCTGCGTCGCGACGACTCCTCTCTAATGAAAGCAGTACCAGACAGACAGTGTGCATGAGCTTCTATAGCTGCAAAGGATCACCTAAAAGAGCAGTGATGTCAAACATACAGCCCACAGGCCAAAACCGGCCTACCAAAGGGTCCAATCTGGCTGTGGGATGAATTTGTGAAATGCAAAAGTAACATTAAAGACATTCACAATCAAGGATGTGAAAATCATTTTAGTTCAGAGGTCACATACATTTTTAAAGGGTGGTTTGTAGATGTAAACATTCTCATAATGTTATTTTACATTTTTCACTGTAAAACATAGACAAATGTTTGGAGTTGACATTATTCATAGGTTATTATGTTATTATTGTACTGTTCCAGCCCACTTGAGATCATATTGGGCTGAATGTGGCCCCAGAACTAAAATGAGTTTGACACCCCTGTAACAGATCTATTTATGGCTTCATGTACATAAATAAATCTATTCTATCATTTGTACATGCAACCTGTGCTGCTACTCTGCTCTGCTACTCTACTGTTTGTGTGCTGCTGCTTGACCAGGTCGTTATTGTAAATGAGAATCAGTTCTTAACTAACTTACCTGGTTAAATAAAGGTTAAATTAATTAATTAACAAAGGATCAAAAAAGTCGCATCTAACATCCATCTTTAACTTACTCGCTCTCCTCTCCGGCTTCCCTTAACTTCTCTCCCAGTGTTTCTTCAAACTCCTCCAGCTGCTGTGGAGACACTCGGAGGAGACAACTGACATGACGTATGAGAACCCGTGATCTGGCATCATACTGCCCTGAGGAAACATGAAAAAGCAGGATTGTGGTTTGATGTACTGTGTTTTCCACACAGTCATTCAATTATAATGATAAAAAAAAAAAAGACTGAAAAAAGGTTCTTACCATCGTTGACAGAAAAAGACACCAGATCCTGTAATAGAAAATGGAAGCTGGTTATATTGGGTATAGCCTATAGTGTATTTGTACATTAACATAATATTAGATTATTTTACAAAATTTTTTAGACTTCATAGCCCATTTAGTGCTGAACAGTTTCAAGTTTCAGTCAATACACACATGATTTTATACAAGATATCCATAAAGTCTAGGTGAATTACAATGGAATGACACTGAAGTAAAATAATGTGAAACAAGCTTTCTATTGATCCACTAATCCTATCAATACATGTAAATAATTGGTGTAAAATGCAGTTTGTCATGTTTTAATGGTCATCAGATATGACCCATTTGGATGTTCAGAGGCTCTGTAGTGAATGCTGAAACACCATCATCTTCTACAGCATTGATTCACCAGTAAAACCCAGAGTTGGATCAATGACAGTGGATGGAGATGTTTGTTTTATGATCAGTTAACAATACATTTTACTGAAAAAGTCACTTTTTCTTCAGTTTTCTGTTCTGACATAATAACCTTTGAATTTACTCAAAGCTTTTATGAACATTTCCATGATTAGTGAATTAAATATAGATAAATACCTTATTTTTCCTGAAAAATGCAAAATGCAGAGAATAATATAATAAATGGTGAAAAATTACTTTAGAAACACAAAAATTTTTTTTAATGTGATAAAAATAGTTGTGGGTCATTGAGGTTTAAACACAAAATATGTCATATTCCACTATTTACTATTAAAAAAAAACAAGATAAAGATTCAAACAATAAGTCTCAATAGACTCAGATACATCGAACCTGTAGAGTTTGTGAAAGTGTTGATGTGTTTGTGTATTTAGAATTTAACTACAGTGACTACGCCACTGTCTCTCCTCTTTCAGTTTGCTACCCTCTTGGGCATCGCTCTCATTTACTGACTGGAGAAGAGATTTGAACATATGCAAGAAATGTTACATACTTTGCCTTAAGCAATTAATGTATCATAGTGCAGCATCCTGCTTTCCACTGTAATCATTCAGCCATCTTCTGAACCCACTTTATCCTCACTAGGATCATGGGGGGTGCTGGGGCCTATCCCAGCTACCTATGGGCGAAGGCGGGGTACACCCTGGACAAAGCACCAGTTCCCACTGTAATCAACTTAATCTAATTTCTATTACAGTGAAATGCACCTGTATGATGGGTGTGGCCCCTGCAGCCAGAAGGGGTTCAGCCTGCAGGATGGTGAGGAAAGTGTCTGAGCCCTCACAGCCCAGGCCTGACAGGAAAGCCCCCATAACCGGCATCACTGACTCATCCAGGTCCAGCCAGCGGACCAAGCCCTGCAGGTACTGCTCCCTGAATGTGCTGAGAAACGAAAACAGAGCTTGACATCTTCTCAAAGTGAACCACAGCTGAAACTGAGCAGTTTCAAAGATAGTGTTATTTATACAAATGTTTTCTGAAATAACAGGAGAGAGACTGGCTATCATAAATATAAAAAGCATTGACATATTAGTGATTAAACATCATACAAACACTGTTACATATGTTGACACAACCTTAGATATAAATGTTTCAAACCCAGTATTTACTGGTGGCTTGTCATGGCTCCTTTACCTGTTTTCAGGTCCAGTAAATAACTGGCCCAGGGAGACGCCACAGAGTGCAGCATAAGCAAAGCGGCCTTGTTCAGTCAGTTGTCTGCTGATAATTTCTGCTGGGGTTTGGTCACATGGAGCATCATGTGTTGTTCCTTCTCCTCCTGGGTCTGAAGCCATACAATATAGTTTAATTATTAACTTGTAGGGTACAGTTCAGTTTAGATTCACATTGCGAGACATCAGTAACATTTAGCAGGTTGAAAATAAAACAGTGACCAAGTGTAAGAGTGGGCAGTTACATTAAATATATCATCCCTGACATTTGCCTAAAAGTGTTTAGTATTTATAAAAGAAAAACAAAAAGGTCAGATCATTTTTATTTAACTCTTATAAATGTGAACTACTTTTGTTGTATGCCGAATTTCTCTTTTACATTCATAATTCGCGACAATTTGTATCAAATATTCAAGGATGCACATTAAAGTTATTTATGAGAAACGTTTTACAAAACTGCGAGGTTTTTGAGTACAGTTCAGTTTCTGTTGCAGGTACGAGGAACTGGGTTACATGAGTCTAACTATGGACGTCTCATTTTCTCTATTACGGTCTGACCTATATTGACCATAAATAACACTAAAATGTGACCTACATAATATTTACCGTTTATTCTCGCTGTAATACAAAACAAAGAACCTTAAATGAGTCAGTCTTAATCATATGCAACGCTTCTGTTAGCTGCTAAACATAACTATCTACAGACTGTAAATCCTAGTGCTACACAGGCTGTCGTAGTGGTTTACTAGCTAGTTAACGCATCAGTCGTTAAACAAGCAACTAACGTACATATAGTCCTATTGAACGTACTTTCCACCTGTAGTAATGAAAATAACAAACAAATACTCTCGGATACCTGGAGTAAAACTGTTGTCCACATTACTCTGTTTGTTCTCCATAAGCACAGATGTCACAACTCTCTCAACTTTTGATGCCTTCACTGAACCCCCCGGAGCGGCGCTAAACCACATATAAACAGTTTGACATTTGGCAATTTATAAATGTCTCAAAAACCACAAAAGAAACGAAAGTCAATTTTTAGTATTAAAAATCTGAAGATTATCCTACGAACCTGCTTTATTTATCAGTTTACAGAGAAAAAAAAAACTTTAAAGTGAATTAACGATTGTACTTCCGATGTTTTCAAAAGCACGTGAAGCTACCATTCGTTGCAACTTTTGCGTTGACGTAACTACCACGTAGCTGCTCGTGCGTAGAGCCGGGCTGGGGTCTGTTCAAGAACAAAACGGGTTTGAAGAGGATAACTTATGGAAATAGATGATCAGCCTACCTACACGTATTTCTGCGACAATCAGGCAAGTGTAGTTAATCCTATAAAATGATATGGTGAGCCAAATACGTAAGAACTGCTAATAAGTCTGTGTAGAACTGCGAGATAAAGACTGGACCAGAATGCACTCATTCACATACCGCTGCTAGTACTACCTCTAGCCAGTAGGTGTAAGTGTAACATTTATTTTTATTTGCAGTATTTTTATTGGACAGATGATGAAGCATTTATTATTGTGAACACCATCAGCAGTAATAAAAACAAAAAATGGAACAATAATGATACCCTTAACTTTTATAGTGTCCATTATTCTGAACTTGGGTTGCCCCCCCCCCCAAAAAAAAAAAAAGTACATATTCCTGCTTTTCTATTCACACATTTCTTTCTCACACTCATAAGAATGAATCCAGCTGCCTGCCAACCACCTTCATTCAAGGACATGGTCCAAGGAAACACACTGATTGGATTTTGCCAATGGCTTGGGATTTAATAAAAAGCTCCATTGTTCACTGGTCCATGGATGATAAAAGAAATGTAATGGTGTCAAGGTATCACAGAGGAAGAATAGCATATACTGTATATTAAATACCAAGGCCACTGTGGAATGAATGGCATCTGATTCTATGAGAAACACATTTATGTGAGAGAGAAGTGTTTTGAGTTATACAGTCATACTTTATAGCCCACTGTACAATACTGTATGGATTAGTACAGACCAATGTAATGCTGTAACAGTGTAGTGTTATATGAGTTACAATGTTATAGCTCTGTAGAATACAGCATATAGACTAGCTCTTTGATTATATATCATATACTTTAAAATATACCATGACATGGGTTAACATTTACACTCAATTTCAAATTAAATTTTATTTATACAGTCCTATATCACAAATCTGAGACTGACTGCAAAGGGCTTTACACATTGTAGAAAATTCAACATTCTCTGACCTTTGACCCTTGGAGACTTTTGTCACTGTCAGTGGGTTTTTGGTTTAATAATATCTGTAGTTAAACAAACAAAAAAATAAAATAAGTAAGCTTTTACATAAAAAACACACACATTTACTAACAAGTGGCAAAATGATAGTATGTGCTCTGGAACAATAAGCATCATTACACTTAACAGCCTTGTTATGTTGCAAATTTGGGAAGTCTTTTGTTGACAAGTTAAATCAAGTCTCTCTAGAAGGAACAGTTTGGATCCTTTAATCATTAATCTGGAGGTCTATTTTCAAATGTTCCCTTCATTAACCAGATCTCAGGACAACTAGAAGCTGTATTTGTGGTTGACAGTTTAAGCTAACAGGCCTGTAAAAGGATTTTGTTTCCCAGTTCTTGATCAAATTTAGCATTTCACCAAGTAGCTTAAGTTAGTATTTAGCATTAGTTCACCCCTTACCCGTACTGTAGTTCTGTCCTTGATGTCCAAATATGGTCACTTGTAGGTCCCAGTACAGTGATTGGTAAAATGTAAAACTACTGAACACTTTAAAAAAGCAATGGCTGACAACATGGGTCCTCCATCCACTGATTACATACAATCTGTGCGTATAGCAGAGCTTTACATACCATAACACAGTATTCATGGCATAGCAGTCCAATATAAAGCATAGTCAGGTATAACAGAGTGGAATAACCAATATTATACTATAGTGTTGTATTGTGCAGTGTAGTATAGTATCCCGTATTGCAGTCTATAGCTGTTTAGCATAATAAGGTATAGTGAAGCATGGCATAGTATAGTACAGTGTTGATCAGCCTTGGGGTCGGGACCCCACATGGGGTCACATGAAATTTCTAGTAATTGATAAAAATAAAAAAACTTACTAAGAAAATATATATGGTGAGTTGAGAGAGACAATCACAATCCATAAAAGACATGACAAACTGAGTCTGAAACTGAAGCACTGTGGTACTGTTTATCTGTCAAATGTTCAAACTGAAGC
>JAPQRP010000028.1:29104687-29116761 GCA_037367295.1 Apogon hyalosoma
GGGGGGTGTGTGTGTGTGTAGGGATAAAATTTGACTGTGTCCAAACGGACTCAGTTTCTCAGTTTAAAATATACATATTTACATCATCATGGCTGTTATGTTTTTATTTCTGGAGTCAATTAACATCATAAGCCACAATAAAGGAACTGTAAAACCTAGAGTACACACTCTAAAAAAGGATTAACCAAGATTTCCAAATTTGACTTAAACGTATAAAGTCAAAATCATTTTGAATTCCCATGTTAAGTTTGTGATCATCAAAGTGAACCCTTAAAGACCCACAGCTATTTTTGTCACAGGTTGCAAATAACTTTTTTGGTCTTTCCCAATTGATTTTTCACCATTTAGTTCAAATATTATCTTCTGCAGTTTGCATTTTTCAGTGAAAATCTGGTATTTTTCTATATTTAAATTTCTGATGTTCATAAGAGCGCAGAATAAATCAAATGGTTATCATATCAAATCAGAGAAAAAAAATTAGGAAAAAGTGACTTTTTCAACAAAATATCTCACTAACTGAACATAAAAACAAGTGTCAACAACTACTGTCATTTCTGTCATTTGTCAGACTCCATGGGTTTTACTGGTGAATCAGTGTTGTAGAAGATGACGGTGTTTCCACGTTCACTACGAGCCTCTGAACGTCCAAATGGGTCATATCTGATGACCATGAAAAGATGACAAACTGCATTTTACCTGAATTATTTATATGTATTGATAGAATAAGTGACTCAACAGGTATTAAACATGTTAGATCAGTAGATGCTTTCAGAGCTGCCAGATAAATATTGTGCAGGAAAAATGACTGAGATGTAGTTCTGAGATGTACAAAAATTTCTGTTAATTACAGTACTTGTGCAAAAGTTGTGTTACATTCCATCTCTCTCAAAAGATATGTTTGCCATGTGATCACACCCCTGAATGTTGTGATGTCTAAAATGTTCAGATTTAGACATCACATTTTCCACTGCTTCGATGACATCTTGGTGTTTTCGCCTCTCCTCCCATTCCGCCCAGTTCTCTGCCCTACCCAGCGCTAAAGGTCAGCATTACTCCACAGGGCTTTGTCTTCTCGCTGGACTTCGACTTGTCCTCCCACCAGGACGATGAGAAAATGAGCAAAAGCAGATCGCTTGTTAGGTTGCATAATCTGGTGTAGTGATTGAGTCGGCGGAGGCACAGTGTTGACGTGAGGTTGTGTTGGGTTGAACAGCTGGTGGTGAAGAGTGTCAGTGTATAATGTCAAGCTCCTGCACTTAACTCAGGTCAGTCAGCTACATGGAATCTGTCATTACAAAACTCATGCAACGCTTGACATGATGAAATACATACTAAAATGTGTTCCCATGCATAAACACCCTCATGCAGTGAACGTACACTCGCACACACTCCAGCACCGAGCTGTTCCAGGTGTGGGGATACTGTGTATATCTAATTGATTTACAGCTTGCTGACTGAGGACTGTAAAAAAGCACAAGAAGAGAACTCCCTCCTGTATTAATAACCCGACAGCACATGCAGTGTCACTGACTTGGAGCTTTAGGAGGCCACAAATATGCATGTGAGAACTTGTACAGTCCTGGAGGGGAGGAACAAAAAAAAAAAAAAAACCCACAGAGAAATTAATGCTGCATGTCTATAGTGCAGTAGCAGCTGGGTGTAAACAAAGCATGGTGTAGCCGGGACGACACTTGTTAAACATTTAGAGTTGAGCTTTGGCAATAGAGCTGATACAAAATAAACAGAACACATTTTATGATTTTGACTTTAATGGCTGGAGGTTTATTTGATCTTATTCAAATGAAGGTATTTTTTGTTTTATAAGCCTGTCCATGATTCTATGTAGACAGAAGGAATTTAATGAAAGACAGAGTTGATTTTTTTTTTTTTTTTTTTTTTTTTTGTGAAATGGAGGTTCTCACTATAGAGAGCTTTGAGTGCTACCCCTTCCACTGTGCTCCATGGGATAGAAATATTATCAATGGGGGTCAATAGTAAGAGATTCTGTGGGAACTATGCCACCTTTCAAACATGTGATGTTTGTCCATATAAAATATGATTTTACAAGTCAAGATAAAAATAGTTAAGTAATAACAAGGTTTTTGTGTGAAATGGCTCAGTGGACTGCATCCCTTGTTTTATGTGATAGACGTCAGCAGCACCAAATCCACTGTTTCCTCGACACGTTTCACTTCATTCTTTCAGAGTGAAAGAGTATTAACAGAGGTGAAAATCATTATCACTCTGGTCATCTTGAAGCTACAGAGACATCTACCACATCTTGTGTGTCTATTTTTTCTATTTATGCGTTTTCACAGTCATATACCTCAAGAATTTTACAAAAAAACTAACCAGATGTTGACATGTCGTTTAACTTGACAAACATTATATGTGTGAAATTATATATTTCAAATTATTTGTTTCTCTCCACTGATTTGTATGATTACTACTATATACTACACTTCAAAATAAGGTCACAACTTTCCTTTGCTACAGCTGTAAATATGATTGTATAAGTGTAAATTTTATACATAATTAATTATTTCCCAGTGAAAAAAATGCTGTCTGCTTTTGACCTGTGCCTCAAAACTATTTTCATGGAGGACTGAATATAGGCCAGAACAGTGTTTCTACAGAAGATTTTGACATCCCATTCAAGTTGACCTTTGTAGCATATAAAATGTCAACACATCGTCATTTTATCTTATCACATATTTGTGTGGAATTTCATCACAAATAGTGTGTCCGTTTTTTTTTTGTTTTTTTTTTCCCAGTTATGGTCATCAACATGCTGCAGTGACCTTGACCTTTGACCATGAGTTTTGACTCCAAGTAAGAGAAACCCATGGTTCATCTTTACTAGTCCAACATATGTAACTCTGCTGCTACTCACTGTTACCAACGTTGCCATGGAACAAAAAAACTAGCTTTCATTACTAATAAATATTAATGTAATTGGCAAGTAGGCATGAGTACAGATAGTGAAATTAGAGGAAAAAATTAGGGATTCTTCAACTGTGGTGCTTCTTGAGAACCTCTTACATTCTAAAATGGTGGAAAAATTGATCTGGTGCTGTGTAATTTTGCTGTAAAAGAATAACATAGTAGTTTTCAGGTTTTCAAAGTATATGTTTTTGGCTGGGAACTTGATTTGTTATATTCAAGGGCTGAAATGCTTCTTCTTGTGACTATTATTGTTGTGAAATATATGGTTCCATTTATTTTTAAACCACATTCATACACTTTTTCCAAACAATTAAATAAACATTAGCTTCTAAGCTAACAACCACTGACATTTTGCTAGAAAGCTAACCCCAGCCACCAATTCAGTCAGACTGAGAGTAAATGACAAAAAAAGTTAAAATAATTAAAATAAAAAGGTGTGAGGCTTTTCAAAAAGCCTCAGACACAACCTCAGCTTTGTAATAAATGAAGAAAAATTCTGACTGTTATACAAACATGTACATGTGTACAGTACTGTCCAAAACTTGTAGACCACAAACAGGTTGGCTGTTGTAGCGACACTTTAATGATGTATTGTAATGTATAAAGGCATTTTTTCAGTCACTGTAGCAAAAGTGAAGCATAGAACATCATTAAAAACAAGAATTTCAGAAAAAAAATGTCCATTGTGTGATCTTCCTTTGTACTTAGTATGTCTTGAACTCTTCTATGCAGACATTATGAGATTTACTGAACTAATGTACTGTTTTACACCAGGTTTGTTTGTTTGTTTCATATTGTTTGGGTTACTTTTTGTCATGGGAGCAGAAATCACACTAAATACTGAGCATTTCCTGTAGTCATGTAGTGTATGTTTTTTGTTTTTGTGTTAATGCTCTGCACAATATTACCCTCTATTGTGAAACAGAGAAATAGCTATTATGCTCGTTACAACTATGTAAAAGCAACATAACTAAGGGTGGCCTAAGACTTACGCACAGTCTTGTATATTCACAAACTTAATCTGTATTAAAACCGATATAATGTAATGTAATATTCCTTTTGTTAAAGCCCAGAAACAGCCTTGTCAGGGCTGGAGGAAGTCCATAAAATCAGCTCAGTGGCTCCCAAAGACCTCACTGCAAATGCAAAGAAATAAAAACCTGATGACGGATCTGCCATTTAATATGAGTGCTCACGAGCCTACTTGTTTACACAGGGAACCCATTTAACATTATTTTCTACAGTTAATTACAGTGAAATATATACGCCAGACCGAACAAACACAATACTTCTTAATCCTGACTGATATCACTGTAGTGTTTAGTTACTAGGTGTGTGTATCAGAGAGGGCGTGTTTATTGTCGATGTCTCACTTGAACAATAGGCATATTTGGCTACGATGCGTCACAGAGGAATCCAGACCTTTGTTCGGTCCCACATGAATTCCTACATCCTCTCCCATCCATTGATTCCTTCCTACCCTGTTTTGTTTCTTCTTCTTTGTGCCTTACACTCAAATAGAGGCACACAGAGGATTAGTGTTGGATCCTGGCCACAGTCTTATATATCATGCTGCCCAGTGCTGACAGTCCACTCACTTCTCTTTCCACATTTGTACAGCAAATCCTACTTTATTTTAAAAAGCTGAGTGGTTGACCTCAGAGAATAGCTTACATGCAAAAGAGTTGACCTTTTTTGCTCTCGAGGCAGTATAATTTCAAAGATGCACCCAGTGGTTTAAACGCTGCAAGAATTTGTGGTTTCTTTTGGTGAACTGGAAGTTTTGAAGTCTTACATTGCTTACATTCTTTGTAGTCTGCACCAAGTATCCAGTAAATGCAAAGACAGGCTATGGACATTACTTTTAGTGAATATGCAGGTTGTTCATTGGAAGGGAAAAATCAACAAGCTGGTCTCAAACAGCAGCCAAAAAGATATCAAGCAGGTGCAAGTGATTTACTGAGCATCAGTTTGATACTTTATGCTGTTTTCCACGCTGTAAACCTCACTCACCGTAAATCCCCCATATGCTTACACTTCTCTCTGGTGTACATGACCTCATATCAAGAACTTCTGAGCAGAAATGTAAAGTTAATTCTGGTGGGATCCCCATTTAGATCCAGGCTAATGAGGTAACCTGAAGACTTTAATCTAATTCTGGCTCACGTCCAAGGAGTCGACGCCGGGAAGGTGAACGGCCCTATTTACTTTTCTGAGTTACTGGGGAGACTGAAGAGAGGAGGGAGGAGTGAGGTACACAGAGCAACATGGCATGGTTGTGTCAAGTTGGACTTAAGAAGGAAGAGGGAAATGAGAGCAAAGTTACCTTCAAAATAAAGCCACAGGTGGACAGGTACTGTGTTTTGTATGAAACTATGAAATTTGTCCATCAGGGAAATCTCCTGATAACTTTTGCTGTCAGTTCTAAAAACTGCAGTTACTGATTGTTTTTGTAATCAATTAATCTATCAATTATTTTCTTCGATTCAATTCGATTAAACTATTATTTTGAATAGGCAAAAAAATAAAATAAAATAAAAATAAAAAATGTGAAACAGACATGTCTGAAAATAACAAACAACTTGTCCTTTATTCCAGAAACAGCTCTAATAACAACCCCTAAAAGTATAAAAGTAAAAGCATATTCATCTGGGGTGGGGGGTGGGGGGGGTATAGACTGTGTGTTTTCTTCTGAAGCAACACTGTACAGGTGAATGCTATATGTTTGATATGTATACCAAAGTTCAATAAATATATTGCTAAAAAAGGAGAGAAGTAAAAGCATATATAAAAAAAAATCTATGTGGGAATGACAACAATATAAAAGTATATATAAAAGTGTCTATATGTATAATCAACAATCAAATCAAATGACATCTGAAAACAATATGTGCACTGCAGTCTTCAGCACATTTGTATCCAACTTACTAACAACTTTAGATGGAACTAACATACAACTGAAAAAAAGCAACACAATTTTTTTTAAATAATAAATAATAATATCCAATGTAGAAAAGTGAGCATATAGACATTTTCTGCCTTTTTGTCCTAGTCTCTCTGAGCTCCGCTCCATGTTGTTTGTGTTGATCCTGGTATCATGTGCATCACAATAAGCCTCTATGTGAAACAAAACAGTGGAACCAATGTTTAACAGCAGCAAAATTAAGGAAACAAAGATCGATTTGGGAAAATTGTAATTGAGTAATTTTTTATTTTTTTAATTCATTGATTAAATCATTTCAGGTCTAGTCAGTTCTTATAATGTTATTCAGTTCCAACAATTTTTTGAAATATAAATCACTGAAAATATTCCCTGTGTAATACATCCAGTGTGTAAAATACTGGAGAGAATATAACTACAGAAATGAAATCTAATGTTCATAGTTGTGTTTTCTTTGGTGCATCATCACATGAAAAGAAAATTGTTTTCTGAACTATTTTCATGGCTTTAGAATGGGTCATTTATATCCAGAGATGGAGCTGGGTTACTTCCCATAAACTTGGACCATTACGTCACTTATTGGTGTCTGATCTGCCATTCTGATGCCACACATTTATGATTTTGTTAACTGTTAATTTGTTCTATTAACCCCATAGGGAAATAAATTGTTACAGTATTTGCTTCATTGAGGCAGAAGTGACCATATTTGGACGAAGGGTAAGTAATTACCAGAGACCAAGAGGCCAGAAATGAGCTAAAGCTATATCTGCCTTTCAGATTCTGTAAAAAGGTCAAATTCATTGATAACTGTGTAAGAAGATCATTTAATATTAGTCAGACCTGTCAATCACAACTGTAGTGCCGCTGTCTCAGGAAAAAAAAACAAAACTTTTACATAAAACTCTGACTTGGCTTGCCACTGCTCTGTTATATAGACCTGTCAATCAAAGCCCAACCTGGCAGACACTGAAGCTTCTACTGGCACTGAGATCTGATCATTCATTCATTCATTCATTCGTTCGTTCGTTCATTCATTCATCGTCTGACCCTGCTTTGTCCTCACTAGGGTCACGGGGGCTGTTGGAGCCTATCCCAGCTACCTATGGGTGAAGGTGGGGTACACCCTGGGCGAGTTGCCAGTGCATTGCAGAGCCGATGTAAAGAGACAGCAACTAGTCACTCTCAAATTCACACCTATGGGCAATTTTTTTAGGTTGACCAATTAACCTATCAGTGCATGACTTTGGATGGTGGGAGGAAGCCGGAGAGAGATGAGATCTGATTAATGGATGAAAAATTAAAGATGGACCACCAGGTCACTTAGATTCCAGATAGAACAGATGAGATGGCAGTAAGTCCCTTCAAGTTGTAGAAAGAAGTTCAGTGCAAGTTTATGGGACCCATGGCTTTTTTTCAGCTATTTTCAGTGGCTCTTAGGCTGATGTTATGCAGTTGCAAAAATGTAGACTATACTCTAAGTGAATCCAAATATAGAAGTAATATTAGTGCTGCAGTAATTATGGACAATTTAATATATCGAACAGTGTTTTTTTTTTTTTTTTTTTACTATATATTGTAATGTAGTGCTGTAAAAGCCCAACCAGGGACAGGAGTTGAAAATTAACACTAGCTATAAACTCTGTATGCATCACATCAGCTGCAAGCCTGTAACTATGTTTGACTGCATTGTCCCTGTCAAAAATAAATCAATCAATAAATAAAAAATAAATAGATAAGTAGACTAATTTTTAATTTATGACACCTGGGGCATTAGTCTTTCCATTGCAAAGAAAGCCTTGACCTACCAGGCAATTTTTTGCTGTACAACACAATAATGACAAATACCAGCTGCTCAGAGTCACCACTTTGAGATAAAAACATATTAAGGACATTTTTTGGCTCAAGACAAAACTTTTTTTTTTTTTTTTTTTTTTAATTTCTGTCCCAAAATAGCTCTTCAGATAACAAAAGTTGCTGACCCATGGCCTGGAGAGTTGGAGAAGTTGCTTCTGACTGAAGGCTCACCAGTTCAATTCCCCTGTTGCCTGATGTGCCCTTGACCAAGGCACTTAGGCATCCATTTGCTCCCTGGACACCTGATCTGGCAGCCTCCCAGACCTGTGTGGGTGTCCCTGCATGTTCAGCTAATAATGCATATTCAATTTCAGTGTGTGTTACATGCAAAATATACAGACAAATCAAGATTGTTTGTCTTTAACAGGTTCTTGTCTTTATCTTTCATCAGGAAAATAAACAGTGTATCCACAAAAAATATCTGATATTGTAAGTACAAGTATGGTAATAATACAGTCAGTACCAAAAACATACTGTACTTCTGTCACATTTCTTTATTTATTGAAAATTTCTTTTAGTATTATAAATTATTAAGCAGCCTACACAAGAGTGTGAGGAAGTTTTTGTCATTGTTTCTCATGTTTTCTGTAGTTTAAATTGTAAATTTATTTGGCAACCCAAATACAATTGACCCAGTCTTTGGTAACGTATGTATGAATACTTTACAATACCATGTAATATAATAACAAGATGTTTTTATTATTTGGCATTATGCAATTAACCAGATATTTTAAACTATTTTAAAAAATTGTTTACATTTGAACCAACAAAGAGCTAAACAGCAACAACACTAAAAGTATCTACTGATCTAAAATAAATGGGATTTTTCAGTATTTCAGCAGCATTGGATGTGACCCATTTGGGTGTTCAGAGGTTCACTTTGAACAGGTTAGATACAGAGAAAAAAAATCATTTGGTCTTTAAGGGTGAATTCATTCATGATAAATAATTCTCGTAACAATATTCAGTTTTAGAACATGACGAATGAAGGCACAGGATGCCTGAATGTGGCTGTAAACGAAAGGGGTTCTTTTTTCCCAACAGACAAGAAAGTCTTTTGACACAGCTCTGACCCAGTCTAAGTCCAATCTTCTTGTCAATTGTGGAATTAATGAAATCTTAGGACAATGTTTTGACAGCCCACATTTGACTTTCATAGAAGAGTAAAAGTAGAGCTGAAACGATTAACCGACTCGAATTAATTGCAAAAATGATCTGATCACAATTTTCCCGATTGAAGCTTCATTAATTTCACTGCCGCTAAACATTGGTTCCACTGTTGCGTTTCACAAGGACGCTTAATGTGATGCACATGATGCCAGGATCAACGCTAACAACTTGGAGTGTAGCTCAGAAAAGACGTGGACTGAAAGGCAGAAAATGTCTATATGTTCACTTTTCTATATTGGAACCATTACTTACACCTTTAAACTGTTAAACTTTCAAACAAACATTAAAAATAGCCCATTTGTCTTTTTCTTCACTTGTATGCTCGTTCCATCTTCAGTTGTTAGTATGTTGAATACAACTGTGCTGAAGCCTGCAGTGCACATTATTGTTTGTAGATATCAGCTGACTTATTTTGTTATTGTTTATATATATTCTGATACACTTCATCGTTATTTCTATAAAGATTTTTTTTTATAGATCCTTTCACTTTTATTACCTTTCAAGGAGTATTGTAATGGTTTTGTCATCTGTCCGTCTGTCCATTCAACAACATAATCACATTATCTGAAGAACGCATTGACATATATGCACCAAATTTATACTGTGGGTGCATCTTGGCATGGAGCAGAAACCTATTGAAAATAGGTGACCTTGACCTACTTTTCCAAGGTCAAATGGCCTTGTGAAGTTATAATATCCGAGTATTTTCAAATATAAATATGTATGTAGTAAGTTTTACACAAAGACAATCTAATCTAAATTATAGGGCAGTAATTTTCAACAGTATATTTCAGTGTGTTGGCCAAGGGGGATTTAAAGTGCACAGCATGTTATATTACTTTTTGTGGTTGCTGTTTCGGCTGGTTTTGGAGTAAAGGACAAGTTGACATTTTCAGTTGTCATTTTCAGACTTCTCTTTTTTCACACTTTTACTTTTTTTTTTTTTTTTGCCTATTCAATTAATCACTTAGTCAAATTGAATCAAAGAAAATGTTTGCTAGATTAATTGATTATAAACATAGTTGCAGTTCTAAGAAAAAGTTTAAAAGAGAAACAAAAAAAATAAATAAACAAAATATAAACTGCAGCTAGAAACGAACTTGAACTTGTACTTTGAAAGCTTTGACAGGAAGTCTTGTACGTGATTTCCTTCTCTCTTCACACTCGTGTCCCAGCGAGTTATTTGTATAGAAAAGGAGCGTCCCCGCGTTGCGCACACGCACTGAACTTTTAGATCGTCTCCAGAAAGCGCTTTGACCAAACTTCCACACTCTTCCTCCGGTTTCCGAGCGGCTGATAATGTTCAACAACAAGGAGAAGGAAGGCAGAGAAAAAGCCAAATAAAGAGCTGGACGTGACTGGTATGAATTATGTTGGTGACTGTGATTTAGTGGCTGGGAGTGCGCTCCTCCGGACTGCGGTGGATGTATGGTTGGGTGAAAACTCCCCCATTTTTTAATAGAATTAAAGTCGGTGGATTTGATTCATAGCCGTATAGTTATGGAAAACCACGTGTTGTTGCCATGGATGCTCCTGTGTTTACTGCTGCGGCCATCGGTATCCCAGAACCCTCTACCTGAAGGAGGTAAGACCTGCGCACTCATTATCAACACTGCGTAAAAGCGCACGGCACAGTTCGGTTACTCTTCACTACTTTAAGACGCTGGCGTGGTGAGAAAAACTGCCCTGTCTGCTTCGTCCCCACTCGAAATAAAGCAGTTTTTATTGGAGGCTCATAATGTGCTGCAGGTTTCTCCGTGACCTGATGCTGCTGATGCATGTCTGGTCCGGGCTCAGGGTGGATCAGGGTGCGGCTGGGATTACACCCAGTGTTCTCGGAGAGATGGCATGACGCCCTCACCCTGGGGCCAGTGGTTCAACCCACAGCAGGTTGGGATGGGGTTGTGAGACTGTAGGGGGCCGGCGGGGACCACCCAGGCGTCCACAGGTGCTCCCCATGTAACACAAGAAAGGGTTTCCAGATTATTGTGAGCTGATGAAATCCCGGTAGTACTTTCCAAAGCATATTAACTTTTTTGTAATATCCTTTTAATAGGATTATCAGCCAAAGAGAAGAGGGAGCAGTGACCAAGACTCACAGCTCAGCTCTACAGTGGACTGAAAATGTGATCTTGTATTAATACACATTTCAAGGGTAGAGGGTCACTGATGATTTCAACCAGGGCTGTCATTTTAGTTCAGGGGCCACATTCAGCCCAGATGATCTCAAGTCGTCCGGATCAGTTACATAACATAATAGCCAATAAATAATGAAATGTTTCTCTTTGTTTTAGTGTAAAAAACTAAAATTAAAGTATGAAAATGTTTTCATTTATAAACAATTATTTTAACAAACACTTGTGAATTACCTGAAAATATGAAATTTCTTTAGAAAAATGTGTGCAATTTTAACAACATTATGCCTCAATGTATCATTTGAAAATGTGCACTACAAAACCATGAAAAACATCTAGTAATAGGCAGAATATTGTTAAAATTTTGGTGTTTGTAATTTGTAATTAAAATGAGTTTGACACCTTTGACTATTAATATCGTCAGTGTAATCTTTGCACTTTGAAAATTCATTCCATGGGCTAGATTGGAAACTTTGGCGGGCTGGTTTTTGCCTGTGGACTGCATATTCGACACCCCTGATTTAAAACATCTGAGTTTATTTCATAGCAATAACATTAGGCTTAGATAATATCAACTACTGACAAACGTCTTCATCTTTTGTATGAAATTTTAAGGACATTAGGAAGGAAATCTCATCATTTATGGCATATGTCATGTACATTTTTATGATTTCACTGTCAACAGGCAACTTCAACTTGTGGCAAATAGTTAATTTCTTTGTTTTCTTTATGATTTTGTAAACTGACTTGAAAAATAGATGTAAACATTTGTAATGTAGTGCCTTTTCTATTGTCATACATAGGTCATAGGTGTCATAGTGGTTTCTTGCCAGGGTTTCTGTTCATGAAGCACAAGGGTTTTACAACAGGTTTTAAATTTAACAGAACGTATGTGTGTAATCAGCATCTAGGAATGGTAAACGATAACTGAACTTGGACTGGTCTTACAAAATGGTCTTCTGATTCATTGCAGAAAGTCAAAACAGCAAATTTGCAGTTAAAAGTGTAAAAAAGGTGACATGGCTAAG
>JAPQRP010000028.1:29133176-29150890 GCA_037367295.1 Apogon hyalosoma
TAATAATAATAATAATAATAATAATAATAATAATAATAATAATAATAGATCGAGTTTATATGGCACTTTTCAAGGCACTCAAAGTGCTTTACATTGGATCCATTATTAATTGACTCCATGTTCACACTCTGGTGGTGGTAAACTACATCTGTAGCCACAGCTGCCCTGGGACAGGCTGATGGAAACAAGACCAACATCACACATTTCAAGAAGTTAAACATGCAAAAGAATTAAAATGAAATGTTTGTACAATATCAAAATATGCATATGCATAAAAATGCATACCTTTTGTGTTTTTACTGACAACAGAGTGAACCCAAAAGACAAAAAAAAAAGTATATTGTGATACTTGTATTTGTCACAATATAAAATTATATCAGTCTAATTGTCATTGTAGTTTTATTTTCAGCCATTCATGTAAGTGTAGGATAATGTTGTGTAACATAATTAGCCTTGTCACAATCTGCTTGCTCAGTATTGATGCCTATAAGAATATACTTTAATTCAATTTATAAAGACAAGGCCAACAATAAAAGAAACTTACAAGTGTATAGATTAATCCTGTTGTGGAGGAGGAGGTTTGGAATTGTGCTCATTATGAAGTTATACACATTATATTAAGTATACTTAATCATAAAATAACAATATATTTGTAAGGTATAAGGCGAACAGTCAAATGAGTGTCATTTATGCATGCCAAGACATACAAAACCTGGAGTAAACTGTAACCTGTCAACTATATGATAAATTGGTTAAGATTATGATGATGATGAAGATTCTGTTCTATAAAGCCATTCTATCTCCAGTGAGTTGAGACTCTCAGTTTTTAGCTCTTGAACAGAGCTAAAAAAATTAACCCTAGCATAAAATTGAAGCAAAACCGTCTTTTCTTTAAGATGCAAAAATCAACACTTGGAATTCCATAAATGCATCTTAGGGTAACATGAGTAGCCTTTTGTTTTTTATCGAGTGTCTGAAAGCAGCGTCAGATCAGGTGCAGTTGCGGAACCATGACAGTAGAGGGTGTTAGTGTCAGAATCCAGTCAAGCTGCAATATCCAAGGCTTGACATTGCGAAGATGGAGGCTGTTATGGTCTAGCCCTAGAGACGTGAAAAGCGCAAACTGCAAGTTTCACAGCTCTGTTATGACAACATTTCCAGTCGGTCCAGGTAAATGGAAAGCCCTGTGTTTACTCACCTAGCGAGGGAATGGCAGAGTCTTAGCAAAGTTAGGTAGCTAGCATAAATGACAGCCTGCTCAGCTAATGTCAACGAAGGAGCTAGCGCAACGAACATTAGCTAAGCTAGGAGGCTAGCAACATCGGATCAACTACAGCGTAGTTTTAGATAACTCTTAACTTAAGCACATAAACGTCTCGATATTTTTGACACCTTGTTTTCTTACCCAGACAGCCTGTCTGGAAAAACAGAAGCCGACCTGTGGCTAACTTAAGCTAATGTCATCAATAGGATGAGTAGATGTTATGATAGAAATGCTAGCTAACATTAGCCAGCTAATCATTTTTCGCATCCGTTTCCTGGTTGTGGTTCCTCGGTTTGTTTCAGTCTTTTGGTGCTGAAGCAAATAGTTTAGTTAGTTCATTGTATAGCATACACGAGATCGTGTAAATAGTGTTTCGCTCATACAATATATAATATTAGCCTTTATGTTTTGATTTCTCTGTTGAGGAGGAGAACGTAACTTGACGCAACGTTAGCCAAAACATTACCGTGCACATCTGTCAATTTGCTCTGGTCTTTAGTAGTGTGAAAGTCATTTTAATGCACTTACTGATATATGGTAACGCATTAATGTGCTGAAGTGTTTACTATGTTATGCATATAATATTTGTAATTGTAGACAACATTGTGCTTTAGCATCTCTGCATTCTTCCTTGTACACAAGCTAAGTGTAAACCACTTAGACAACTAGAAATTTTGCTGACTTGTTAAATTTCGTCCACATAGATCCGTTAGATACCAAAAACTATCTCTAAAGTGATTATTATACTTTCTCAGTAACACATTATGCCGACAGATGAGACACGAGTGCATTACTCCCAACAGATGACTAAACTATTGTGGAATTGAGTAAAAATCCTGTTCATGTTTACTTCTTAGTTAGTTAACTATTTTAACTAACTGTGTTTGTGCATTTACAGGTGGAGGCAGGAGGTGTAAGTAGAGTGCAGTTGACATCAGCAGCATGTACTCTGAGTGGCGCTCGCTACAGCTGGTGGTGCAGAGTGACCAGGGACACCTCAGTGTTCTGCACACATACCCCACCACGGTGGGCACAGAGGTGGCCAATGCAGTGGTCAAGCCTCTAGGCACAGCTGTGAGCCCTGTCGCCACAGAGAACATCCTCAAGACAGACAAAGAGGTAAGTAAGCAGCCCTCAGAACTCTGCACACTGTGTGATGTTGAAATGTATAATTTTAATATGCAGGGTGTCTGTCAAGAAAAGCTCCACCACTAAGGTGCTAGAGTGGCTGTCAGGTTTAAAAGTTATGTCCATATGGAGCTGGTTATAATCACCCACCAGGAGATGTTTTTGACAACTAGTGATGCAGATGCTCTCATTCTGTAGTAGTGGTTTGCACCATCCACCACAAATGTGGTATGGACAATTCAATGAAAAAATATTTTTAAAGACTTGCAGTACAAGCTATTAAATGAAGGTGTTTATTTAACACTATAATCATAGGTTTATTAAACTTTGATGCAAATAAATCTTTGTGGGGTGCAACATATTTCTTACCTTTGTAATTCTGTTTGTATTGTTTGTATTATGTAGAATATCAGTTAGATATTATATGTTGCTATTTGCTTCTGTATTTCTGTAAGCCCCCAAATCCAAGTCCATGTCTAAAAGTTTACGTCCATAACCTTGGCTTTGTGACACTGTCCAGCTAAATATTTTGAGATTAGTTTGATATTATGTGGTATCTTGATTGATTATTCAGTTTTTTTTTCTTTAAGTGAGCTTTCCAATAATGCAAAAAAAAAAAAAAAAATCAAGGACTGCAACTTTGAAGTCTAACAGATTGTTGTGCTTTTTAGTTCTACTCAGAGGACTGGTTTTCTGAAATGCCACAGACATTTTGTCATGGTTCCTTTTGTACACAATTTATGCACTGGTTATGTAAAGGCAAACACTTGAAACATCCCTGTAAGTACACACTATGGTATAATTACATTACATTAATAGTATTAGTATAGGGCTTTCCAAGCCTTTTGTATTAAAGTGATTATTTAAGGGAAAAAACACATTTTAAGTTTTGTGTATTTGTTATTTTCGCTCTTTATGCTACAGCTGTCAACAAACTTGCACTTTGATAAAACTCTGTATTGTGTTTCCCTGCATAAAATTGATGTAAGAAAGAAACCACAGACCTTGCAGCAAGCCAACAGTTTCAATTAATGATAATGACAGCCTGAACACGCATGTGGTGCGAGGGTAGCTACAATGGATTAAAAGTATTTCAGCGGTATTTGTCAGGTGGAGTAATTATGTGAACGGCTTGACTGTTGGTGTGAATTTCTTGACTCTCTTCAGTCCCACAAAGACACCAGGAAGCATTTTATCTTTACTGGATGTCAGGAGAGAGCTGTGATGCAGGCAGTAACCTATAAATGCAGAGTCATTTAATTGTTAGGCTTTATTGGAATGGGTTTAGTACTGGCTAATTCTCCTCATAAAAAGACTCAGATTGTCAACATGGGCAAGAAAATGTTATCAGTGAAGATTTTCCTGTTCTTGGTTGATACATGTGTTCATGTTTATTTTTGAGATTAGTTTTTAGTTTGACATTTTATTTTTCAAGAATGTTGTCTATCTAGTTACTTTAAAAAGTAAAGTAAATGGTGCAGAGGTGCTTTGTTGGTGTTACCTAGAGCTGAAACAGTCAATTAATTTAATTGATTTTAAAAGTGATTCAATTACAGTTTTCCTGAATCAAAGCTTTGTTTTTTTAACTTCACTGCCACTAGACAGGATCACAACAAAGTTGTATGTTAGTTCCAGCTGAAGTGGTTACTATGTTAGTAAGTTGGTTGTAAATTTGTTGTAGACTTCAGTACACATATTGTTTGTAGATGTCATTTGACTTATTTGTTGCTTTTATGTATATAGATATTTTATATATACTATTATGCTGTTGTTATTTCTATATAGACATTTTTGATATATCCTTTTATTTTTAGATTTGTTGTGGTTGCTGTTTCAGCTGGTTCTGTAGTAAAGGACAAGTTGTTTGTCATTTTAAGGCATGTCTTTTCACATTTTTACTATTTTATTTTCACCTATTCAAATCATTTAATTGAATCAAATCAAATAATCAATGGATTAATCAGTTACAACAATAATCGAAAGATGGAGCTCTGTTGCCATTGTCATTCTATATTTTGCCTCTGATTACTACATTTACCATCCATTTACATAAACACGAAGACTCAGATACAGTTTTCTATGAGTGACACGTTCATATGTTTGTGACTGATAAAATTGAATTTGATATCAATGATAAACATCATGTGGACATTTTTATCACACAGAATGTGACACCTGCAAAGAACCACATGCGGGCAGATTTCAATTTTGTTCAGAATCCAGATGACACAGTTCTAAAAATGGTTTCGTTCCCAGGTGAAGTGGACCATGGAAGTGCTGTGTTATGGCCTCACCCTCCCCCTCGAGGGGGACACCGTCAAGCTGTGTGTGGATGTGTACACGGACTGGATGATGGCTCTGGTGTCACCCAGGGACTCAATGCCTCAGCCAGTGGTCAAAGAGCCCAATATGTACGTCCAAACCATCTTAAAACATCTCTACAATGTATTTGTACCAAGGTAAGACAGAGAGCTTCATTATGGACCTGTTTTGGTCGCAGCTCTACCATTCACTTCTCAACTCCTCTCTCTTGGTTTCTCCCTCCAGACCTGAGCAGCACAGTCTGAACCACATCAGGCTTTGCCAGCAGGTTCTGACTGCAGTCCAGAAACTGGCACGGGAGTCTGTCTCCATGGTGAGGGAAACCTGGGAGGTGCTGCTTCTTTTCCTGCTTCGGATCAATGACACCTTACTTGCCCCGCCCACAGTTGGAGGTAAGTGGTAGGGTCAGGTATTGTTTGAATTGGATCGAATTCAGTTCTGTTTATTGTGGTTATGTCAATGCCTGTGATTATCATGAGACCAAATGTTTGAATTAGAAAAATATACTAAGTGTAAGTAAATAGTTTTTGATGGATACTAGAGTTTACTAATCTACAATAACAATGCACCATCCACAGTCACATGCCTTTAAAAAGCCTTAAAGGTTTTTATTTGTTTTACAGAAGCATGTTTCCCACACACAGACTTAATAAATGTGCAAATGAGGTATATAAATAGCTGCCAAAGTTTATTTAACAATTTGTTTTTACATTTATGTACTTAATTTTTAACCATTCAAGAGAATGATATCATCTGTAATCTTTTACTCTCTGCTGTCTTTATTTCTCCTGTATTTCATACACTCTCCTCTTAATCAACAAATAAAAATGCCTTATTCACCGGTCAGTTCAAATGTCAAAACAAGCTAATAGGATATTTTGTGTCACAGATATCTAGCACTTAGCCCTGTCATTTTTGTTTGGGTGCAAGCACACATTTGACTTTTGGTCCATCTTTCAGCTCTGACTGCCATGATGTTTGCCATGCATGGTCGTTCCTGATCTAAACAGGCAGGTCCTGGCAGATTACTGTGTGTGGTCCTTGCAAATAAGAATCAATAAGCAGAACTGAAATTCAACTTGAGTAACTTAAGTAGTTTGTAAGTTTTTGTTCCCAGCCCAATGAGTAGTGCCTTTTGCTCCATGTTCTTAGTTGTATACGTACATTAGATACTTAGCTTGATACATTTTCGATACGTTTTCGGTATAGTGAAGGAGACTGGGGGGGGGGGGTCTCAGTGGCACTGAGAATTCAGCAGCAGCCAGCACCGCTGTTGAACGTATATAGGGGAAACCCTTCACATGGGTTCTGCTTGCAGCCACCCTACTCATACTGTGTGTGTTCTGTTTGAAGGTTCATGTGGAAACTTGAGGTGAGTGTTTGTGTTCTTCACATAGGCTACATATATTCGTTCGGTACACCTCCGTATTGTATCAAAGGCCCCGAAGTGAAATGGTTCGGTACAAATGAGTGCACCGTTACACCCCTAGTTGTAACTGATGAGCCATTGCCTGGAACTATAGTCCCTAATATTTAATCCCTTTTCAGTTGGTGTGGCAGAAAAACTGGCAGAGAAGCTGATGGCCGTGTTGTTCGAGGTGTGGCTGCTGGCATGCGCCCGCTGCTTTCCTACGCCGCCGTATTGGAAAACAGCAAGGGAGATGCTGGCCAACTGGAGACACCACCCTCCTGTCGTAGAGCAGTGGAGCCGAGTGGCTTGTGCTCTGACTTCCAGGTTAGAGAGACATCAACTCCTACACTGAGAAGTGAACTTTTGCAAGACATTTATGTATTATGCTCATTTGATGACACTCAAGAAATTTTTGCTGTTCTAGTTCAGTTAGTCTCTAACCTGCTGAACTACATTATTTTACCAAGCACAGCCTTCTTATCCAGACAGGGCTTCTGCAGTACCATGCATTTAAAAAGGACTGAATTCATTAATGTAATAGAGAGACCTTTATCTGTATAAATCAGTCTTTCAGAAGTATTAAAGCCCAACTATTATTCCTTTTTTACCCAATTTAAAATGGTTCTTTATTGTCTTAAGTTACTATGTGCAACTGAGTACGTTCCAAAAACCTCAAGGATTTAGAATAGACGCACCTAACTCACTCTGTTTACAGAATGCTTTCCAGAACACGTCGTTTTTGGAGCTCAGAACATGAATATTCATGAATTAATGACTGACATCCTGGCCAGCCAATCGCATGATTAGTTTGACGTTGCCAGAGCAACTTGCGAGGTTTGCCATCAATGTGACTACTGCTGGAAGGCACACTTCGAGAACAACCGTGTTAGCCACATTAGCCACGAACTAGTGTATGATAGCAAACAGAATCATGTTCACAATCATACTGAGTGAATCAAAACACGAATTCCTCCCTCTGAGTGTAGGCAAATTTTAATGTAATTCAAAACATTGACAGAACCTGGCTAACTCAAGACACAGCTTTAGCTGCTATAGTGCTAAACCACAGTCAAAACTCATTAGCTGCCATTGCTAAAAGAAAATAAAGTCGGATCAGAGAGCAGGACAACAGCATAGAGAAATCGTGACCATAAAATGTGTAACCACGTCACCGTTGACAAATATCACTTGCTAAATATTATTTTAATAAGTATCTCCATTGAGTTGGTTGAGAAGTTGATGATAGCATCAGTTGATTACGTTTGACCACTTTTAGCTCGCATCAGAGTTATTGAAGTGGTGCATTTTCCTCTTCAAATTTATAGTACTGGTTTGTACATCAATCTATCAAAGAAAGCAAACATACATTTTACTTATATTTTCATTCGGTTTTTATCGGATGGTGGGTACAGCTCCAGCCACAAGTGTCAGTTTTTTGGCAAAGCCTGCAGTGAACTGACCTAAGTTTGTCAAACAATCGCTGGAGAAGTGGTGGTACAAATGTATAATTTTTTTCCGACTCGCTCTGGAACATTGCCATCATAAATAAAACCAATCCACCAGGGTTGGGGGTGGGAGCAACTGGGTCATTGACGTAGATTTCTGGCAAGAATTGCAACAGCTCGTTTAAATGCGTGTTTGTGGTTAGAGGGGGCCAACAAAAAAATTATCAGACCATTTTTTTCTTTTTTTTTGGCTTCTAAAACGTTCCCCTTGATCAACAACACCATATTTGAGGTTATATAGAGTGAAAAAAGTATAATAGTTGGGCTTTAAAAGTGCTTAGGGAAATAGGATTTGGTTACATTTTTAATTTAGAATCTCACTTTGTTCATGTATCGAATGTATCAGTGTGACAGATTAAGACAGCATACCCAACAACACTCCAGTAATCAGTAAAGATGTCCCTAACCTTAAGTAACTGATGTCTTTTTTCACTTTAATAGTGGTTATTATGAAGTTGATTTTAAATGTGGTTCTCTGTTGCAAAGTCTTTAAAAGCCATACACTTCAAGAATCCTAGTTCATATTTTGCACCCGTATGGAATATAATCCAGAATTATAATATTATAATGAATGCTGTCACAGTAAGAAGAAAATGAGAATGTCATTCTTCCATTATTAAGTAAATTAATGCCACTTATTTCATCTTTTGTCATCACAGTCATGTTGAGCAGAAGCCAGTATGTAGTTAATTGAGTAGCTGATCAGAAGATGATTTGATTGATCAATAGCTATGACTTTTTCCTTAAGATAAAACAGTCTCTTTTTTAATGTCTGATTTTCTTGTCTGCTTTCTACAATCTAGACTTTTGCGGTTCACCCATGGACCAACCTTCCCACCGTTTAAAGTTCCTGATGAGGACGCCAACCTCATTCCATTAGAGATGGACAACGACTGTGTTGCACAAACATGGTATCGATTTCTCCACATGCTCAGGTGAGTCAGCCCTCAGTATTAATATCTTTATGCACACATTCAAATGTATGAATATAACTGTTGATTTATTTTTTTTCCAACAGTGTTTTTTTATTGGACAGAGATTAGTTTTTCTGAGCTTTTATGTGAAACGGACATTACATTAGAACAATAGCAAACATCATGATTGTTTGTGTTTCTGTATTTTATCACAACTAACATAACAATTACAAGAACAATGAACTGAACCACACCTTGGGGAGTAGCACTGATGAGTTTCTGTAATTTTTTATGTGAATACTGCATATATCCTACCAATGGAAAAAGCAGGCACAGGAGGCTGGTGAATCCATGGATTTGTCAGCAAAATTAGCTGGTGAACATTTAATCTGGTCTTGTTAACAAATAAGTGCTGCAACTGTCAGAAAGATCCATTGCCATTGTCAAAACTATTCATAATTTTGATGTGAGGCAATGGGCCTCTGTGATCAAGACTTTTACAATTTCATGTTTATTCATCCTGAAAAAAATAGGTTATTATTCTTGACATCACACTAACCCTAACTGACACAAATGGTTTCTTTGGTCCTGTGTTTTAAATGACAGAAGTTCTATTGAATTGTGGAACTGAAAAGTACCTCATATCTCTTCCCATTGAAATATTTCCTCTTCTCATCCACCTACTACCTGTTCCTTCTAAGTAATTTTCATCCTTCTTTTTTTTATCCTGTGACCTGTTTCTGACACAGTCACCTTCAAATGTCTAATTTTCTGTGATACTACAGAAACTGGAAGTTAGATCTCTCCAGTTTATGTTGTTCTTTATTCTAAAGCTTGTTCAGAATGCTGAAAAACTGGACGTCTTCAGTTTTTTAAATGGCTTATGCAGCCAACAGCCCTCAATTTTTTTTTTGCATTTTTGGTCTGTAAATACTTCTGTCAGTTCACTTCTAAAAATATTTCATGTTGAAGATCTGGTTCTGTTCAACCATGACAGACCACATCCACTCTAATTCTTAGATCTAAACAAGATCCAGCAGCATATTAGCAGTTAAAGCTGTGAAATTGTCTGCAATTTATATTAATATGTAATATCTATCTGTTTCTAGCAACCCGGTGGATCTAAGCAATCCAACAATTGTAAGCACCACTCCAAAGTTTCAAGAACAGTTTCTGAACTCCAGCGGCATTCCTCATGAAGTGGTGCTGCACCCCTGTTTGAAGCAGCTCCCCCAGATCTTCTTCAGGGCAATGAGGGGCGTCAGCTGCTTAGTGGATGCCTTCTTGGGTAAGAGAAGGAAATGAAAAGTTTTGCCTGTGACACGTGTAAATTGGTAAAACTCTGTTAAATCAAGTTTACATACTTAGGACAATTAGCTGCAAACTATTCAATTAATATTAATGAAGCCTATTTTGCCCATTTTGTAAAGATTATGTTTTAGATTAAAAAAAAAACATGTTTCCTACCTTGTAGGTGCTCACGAAATGTATTTCCCCACTATGCTTGTAGGTGCTCACTAAATGTATTTCACCACTATGTTTACTGTCTTTGGATTTCTGAAAATACTTTTAAAACTAAGTGTAGAGATGCATTGCTGTTCACATCATGCATTTCTGTAGTGTCCAGCTGACCTCTTGTGCACTCCCACTTGAAGCTCAGGGGATGCCAGAAAATAAGAAATCAAATATATTTCATATATATATTTCCAGGTGTGAAGTTTTTGCATGTGCAGTCTCAGTCATTGAGATGGACAGGTCAAAGTCATTTCAGTTTTTTGTCCTGTATTGGTGACATCAAAAATCCTGGAGGAGTGCCTCCAGGATGAAAGTCTTTTTTTATGGTCTATGGACTGAGACATAGATTCCTCATATATGTAAACAACAAAGAACTATACAGTCAATACCATTTTTGATGAAACATGACCATGCATAAATAATAGAGGCATTTGAATTGTTTTAAGAAAGGTTATTGAGGAGTTATTTGCTGTTTCAATGTTTAGGTAATAATTGACACCTGAAGAATGAGGCTTTATTAGTTAAAGTTTTCATACTGTCAAAGTAGTGAAACAGGTGGACTTATGTATTTGAACAATGATTAATTAAGAGGATGTACTTGAATATGTTGCCAAGTGTCTCCTGTCATACAAAATGATGATGAACCTTTCAGAAGTAATGAGAAGCATTGAATGCACCATTAGGGTGCCATTTCCGTGTGTAGGGCAAGGGTCACCAACCCTGGTTCTCGAGATCTACTACTCTGCATGTTTTAGATGTATCCCTCTTCCAGCACACCTGATTCAAATAATAAGCCTATCATCCAGCTCTGCAGAAGACTGATAATGACCGTCAGATGTTCTGGAAGAGGGAAACATCTAAAATATGCAGGATATTAGATCTTGAGGACCAGGGTTGGTGACCTCTGGTGTAGGGTTAGGGTCAAACTTGGACTCTGACAGCAGCACACAGCTTGTCTGTAAATGATACTAAAAAACTGTGCAGATTGATTTTATTACATGGCTAATTTAGTGTAATAGTTTTACATTCCAGTCTTCTGGACAGCTTTCTAAGATTTGCTAGCCAAACAAAAGTCTCCCAGATTGTGGTGCTTTACACCAAGTCACTGTTGCATTTACTTTGCTGTGTTAGGCTGTTACATCTATCCATATTGAGTAAAAATGTCCAAATATTTTAATTTGATCCCATTTTGAGATTACCCAGTCATATTTTACTCTATGAAAGATATGCAATCCAGTGCATCCTAGACCACCCCAGCAAATGGGGTGAGAGGTCGGATCACACATTCTCTTAGTGTTAGTATTTGAATTTGGACTGCATGTAATACCATACAGTAGTTCTCCAATTGCCCAAGATGCATTTTAAAACCAAGTGTAAACAGGATCAGTACCAATCTGAAGAAACTTGAAATTATTCTTCTGTAAGCTAACTCGTCATATTCAGTGCTGCAGTTATCGTCAGAGTTTACATCATTGTTGCACGGACTATTTTGGAGAGTCTGACAGACTCTGAATTTGCAGACACTGTATATTTCAGGTTTTTACAGGTTTATTTTCAGTTGTTGGGTAGGAAATCACACTCATAAGTATCAAAAGATAAGATGTGTTAAAAAAAGCTGAATATGCAAGACTGATTAAGTCATTGAATAAGAATTCCTCAAAAATGTCATCATTAATAAATGTTTCAGTTCCTTCTTTGCAGTTACTGAGTCCCTGAAACTCCCTGAAAGTGAATAGAAACATGTCAGTATGTATTTTTCTCTTCACGTTATAGGTGTCTCTGTTGAAAAGAGAGACGTACGGGAGAGGGTGTTCTCTTTTTGTCCAGTCCTGCTCTCTCATGGTACACACATTAAATGATATGTCTTATAATAAGATGGGAATACGATAGAGTGGGCTGGTGGTGATATTAACACCTGGGGTTAAGTCATACCAAAATGACTCATCCCAGATTTACATTCAGACTAAGCTGCAAGATCATCCACAACTCCTGTGGCCATCAAATATCAGTATCAATCAAAATGGATGGATATCAATCTTTGGTGATTTGTATCTAACAATTGTCTTGCATGTCTGAATGAACGTCATGTATGATCAACTCATCAACCTTTTTCTTCTCTCTTGCATAACAGTAGAATTGGGAAAATGCCTTTCAGTGATTACATTTGCCCAAAGCAGGTTCTGTCCATTTAAAAAGTGAAGCTCTGCCTTTTTTAGTGGACAGACCTCTGAAAATTAATTTTCTAACAGGCTGAGGTGAATCAGCCAGTTGAGGGGGAGACCACTGAATGAGGAACCCGCCTTATTTTGCCTTTGTGTTGACAGGTATATCACGTCCCAGGGCTGACAGTGCCCCGCCCACCCCTGTCAACAGAATGAGCATGTCTCCACCCCCCTCCATTACCAACACCACACCCCCTCACAGCCGCAAGCAGCGTCATACGGTGGTCACCAAAACCACAAGCAAGAGCTCAACTGTAAGTTCAATTATTAACTGAGCAAAACAATATGAAGCATTCAGGGAAGTGAAGGGTTGAAAAATGCAGCATTTTCTCTCTTTTGTTTAAAGGAAACATGGCAGCTAGTGCAACGGCGAGGCTAAATTAGGTTACAGATACAAACAGTGCTTTTATGTATTACCACTGTTTTACAAAAGATTTGACAGGGCAAAAAGATGGCACACTGGCCCGGGCAATTTCCAGGACCTTAAAAAGTCTAAAATCCAATTATCTGAATTTTTGGTCCTAAAATGAATTAGAAATTGATTGAATTTGGAAGTTAATGTAAAAGCCTCTCTTTTAATTTGCTTTTTTTTTTTTTTTTTTTTTTTAAAGTTAATAATGCTCCCTCAGTGATACTTCATTGACTTCATGTTCATTAATGCCAATTGCAAGATTTGCCTGAAAATGCTTTGACCAAATTATTATTCTGACTTCTAGTAATGACCCAGAATTTCAAGATTTGCGCATCCCAAAGTCCTACTTTTGTTGCTCTCCTTTGAGTTGTTTCCAGTAGGACTAGCATGTAGCTATCAAGATATCAACAGGCTGGTGAACTCATGTATGCCATGAAAGATGTAGTTTTCATATCAGCTTTGTAAGGTAACATTAATAGGGGTGTTGTAGTAGTATCACATCTCCCGCCGTTAGTTTTTTCATTGTTGGAATCATTCGTCCAATCAGACATCTCCATTTTTGCTTCCACACCCTGTAGAGCAGTGGGAGTCAACCAACCAAAGCATCCCAGCAACAGCAGCAGCAACAGCAGCAGCAGCAGCAGTCATCCTCGCCCACCCTGCTGTCAAGCCCCAACCAGACCAGCTGGGAGTCCCGGCCCCTACCGGCCCCGGCACGACCCAAGGTCAACAGCATCCTCAACCTGTTCGGCCAGTGGCTTTTCGACGCCGCTCTGGTCCACTGTAAGCTCCACAGTGGACTTAGCCGAGACCCCAGCATGACGGGTAAGAAGCGAGTTTCAGGCCATGGCTAAATAGCATTTCCGTTTATGCATGAGCAGGTGGGTGTTTCTGTCGCTGTTCATTAGTACGTGTTTTTGTGGAGTTCTCTGTGTTTTTTGGTGTTTGTGTTCTTTTTTTATTACTGTATGTTGTCGGGATATCCTTTCCTTTTTTCACCATTTTCTCTGAAACTTGTTTGTGCCTTTCTGTGAGTGGAGGGCTTGGTTAGAAGTGGCGTGGTATGAGATTTTCATCTGTACTTTCCATTTACATCTACCGACTATTGAAACCTGGCTAATACTGCATATATTCTATAACCGTTCTGTTAGGACTTCATACAGACTCATTTTATTGACTGTATGGGATAAGAAAAAAATCATCAGAGGGAACAATTTAGTACATTGTGTTTGGAACAAATTGGCATATCATTGGCTTTCCATTTATTTTTCTCTTTTTGATGTAGTGTCCTGCACGTGTCTACCTTGTCTGATTAATGTTAGAGTTTTTACAGGGTGAGAAAAAAAAACAAAACACAATTCATGTCTGATATGAATTGACCCATAAATATTGGATCTGCTTTGATTTTGTGTCTCTCCACTATTTCTGTTATCTTGCAGCCTCTTTTATCCAAATTCTCCTTTCTTATAAATCTTGTAAGTAGGAACGGCAGCTTTTTTCCTCACTTGATTTGCGTTTCCTGACAAATCTTCCTGCTTTTTTTTTTATTTTTTAGTTGAGTTATATCATGGTCATCGCCATTATTATTATTACCATCGTTTTCTGTTCCCACTTTGTCATATAAAACGTTCACCAGCGTTCTCTCAGCGTTCTCCAAAGGTGATGGAATGGGTTTCACCAACTGACCACTTGTCTCAACCATAATGTTGCCAGTTTGTGACAACACCACCTTATTTTTTTTTTTATTTTTTTCTTTTTTTTTTTTTCTTTTTAGTTAAAAAGTTTTATTTCTCCTTTGGGTCACACTAATCCTTATTATTCAGTTTGAGACCCCTTCGAGTCAGCATTAATGTTTTGATTGTTGTGATTGTTTTTTTCTTTGTTTTGTCTGTTCACTTGAGTTTGATATTATTGGTTTGGTGCCTCAATGCATGAAATGAATGTTTTGTACCTTGAGTGACGGTCATAAAATTGCAATGGCATGGGAGCTGACACAGGGATTTTGCTTTGTGGCCTTGCAGCAGAGAGTGACTGACTTGTTTTATTACCCACACACCACACTTAGTTATGTTTTTTCTAGTGAAAACTTTATGGCAAACTCTTTGTGTCAGACCTCCCTTTGTTGAATGCTTTTAAATGGCGTGAGTGTGTGTTTGCAGTCATTGAAATCTCTTGTTGTGATAGTGATTAAATGTCTGCTTTATGATCATTTTTTTTTAATGGTAGTTTTCCTTCATTATAGTGTGCATATAGCAGATATGTCTATGTATGCCCATTAATCATAAATGCATGTTTTATTAATGAACAATGTCCAACTCAGGCTGTTTTCATTCTTTATCTCTTTCTGCTCTCTACAGCAATAGCCACTCAAGTAGGTCTTGAGCTGAGGAGGAAGGGATCCCAGTTGTCCACTGACTCCATGGTGCCCAACCCCATGTTCGACACCAACGAGTTCCCAGAGAGCTATGAGGCTGGACGAGCCGAGGCCTGCGGGACTCTCTGCCGTATCTTCTGTAGCAAGAAAACTGGAGAGGAGATTTTACCTGTCTACCTGTCCCGGTAACCCTTTTTATGGCTGTACTTTAACCCATAAAGACCCAGTGCTACTTTTGTGGCAATTCCCAAATGAATTCTTCTGTGTGTTCAACCTTTCAAGTGATTTAGCACCATTTATTATATACAGGGTGTCCACAAAGTCTCTCTACAATTTAAACAATGTATTATGTATTAATCAGATTTGTTCTGTGTACTTAGTGGTTATCAAAGTTTTTAATCACGTTGTGGGATCATGTGCAGTCGAATCATTGGTCCATTTTTCTTCAATGAGAGAGATCAATTGCTGCAAATGTTTACCTTGACCTTTTGACTGAATATGTGGCACCACAACTGGATAACCTTCAACCAACCATCATTTTCCAGCAAGATAGTGAGTGCATGGTCTATGTGGTGCCCATATAGAGGTGTATTAAATGAGGTGAAAAAACTTCAATATCTACTTTTCATTTTGTAATTTCCACAGATTTGTCTATTCATTTGCTTTTATAATAAATTTGTTAAATTCTAAAGAGACTTTATGGACATCCTGTATTATCCCCTGTATTGTGTATTTTTGTAAAACAAATGAAAATGTCCCTGATGAGTACCTTCAAATACATTTCATAGCCTTTACATTTTCACTTTTACTGCATTAAGCAGTTGGAATCAGTACTTCCACTTTGACCAGTGTCTGTTTTTACACATGCTATCTGTACTTGCACTTGAGTAAAGAATCTGTGTTCCCCTGCCACCTCTTATCTATGCAAGTACGCATACTACAGCAACACTAATGTGTTCCAATTCCTCTTCATCTGCAGGTTCTACATGGTTCTCATTCAAGGTCTCCAGATCTCTGATTTCATCTGTAGACCAGTTCTGGCTTCGATCATCCTCAACTCTTCATGTCTCTTCTGCACTGACCTGAAAGGCATCAATGTCGTGGTGCCCTACTTCATAGCTGCCCTAGAGACTATTGTACCTGACAGGTCAGACTGGTGGTGTTTAAATTCATTTTTCTATATTTTTCTCCAAGTTATTCTGCAATCTAACCACAAAACTGTGATTTTAAGTATATTGAAGTTCTTTTATTTTCTCTGCCAGGGAACTGTCCAAATTCAAGATGTATGTAAATCCTACTGACCTGAGACGAGCATCCATTAATATCCTGCTTGCCATGTTGCCGTTACCACATCACTTTGGGAACATAAAATCAGAGGTAATATCACAGATACTTGTTTTTTTTGGGGGGTAATTTTGCTTAATGGATTTTTTGGGAACCTTAAAGACTAAAGGTTTTAGTGGTGTTCTCTCAAAACTGCAAATTATGACCTGTGCTTCAATATTAAGCGTACAGCGTAAAATGGTTTACGTCAGTGATTCTCAACTTATTAGAATTCAAACCAATCACTTTTAATTTTGAAGAATATACTGGTAAATACATTTACTGTGTCATAAAGAGTTGTTTCCAAAATATACACTTTTCCATCCTTGCAGGGGCACATTAATCACATTAATAATAAACCAATATAACAAGTGTGTGCTGTTGATTCTTAAGAGTATGAATCTTACACTTACACACAAAAATGTACACCAACAAAATACACTGTTTTAATTTAACACACATTTGTGGAAGCTTTACAATGCTCAGTTGTTTTTAAGCTCTTTGAGTCTAAGTTGAATTGAATTCTCATTGATTTTAGGTTTTATGGGGTCTCTTTTGGAACCATCCTGGAGCTAATTCTGTTCTGTCAGAACACAGTCTCACTTGGAAACGTCATTAGGAAAACTGAAATGATCTCAACTGTGTCACTGAAAGTTAAAGGCTGGATGGTAAAGAATAATCCAGCTAATTACTCATAAACTTGAGTAACTGTACTTGGTCCCTTTAAGGAAGGCCACCTTACCCCATATGTGAAGTCACATGATTCTTGAAAAATTCTTGAGAAACAGATTAGTTATGTTGATAAAAATAGATTGCGTCAGTTAAGAACCATTTCTAAATCTGCTCCAATTCCATCTTTCCATGATATGGAAAAAATAATCAACTGCGCTATAACATCATAACTGGACTCTTGATTATCTTGCTTTCAGATGGTCTGTACTGTAGCTCCAAGGCTGACATGCCCTGGAAAGTGTGACTACATCAGCCCAGTCCTAGCCTCTTTCCAACTGCAACGCGAGTACTTTAAAATTCAATTTAAGACGTTGCTGATTGCATTCAAGGTACTCAATGGTCTGGACCTATCTTATATTACAGACCATTTTCAATGGCAGCTTTAATCTGACAGCAAATCTCTTTTGCCCGTCCCTTGGTCACAACTACAATTATATGGTCACAGATATGCTATTACTATTCCATGTACGGCCAAAAAAAAACCACTTATCATGCACTAGGCAAGGTAAGGCAAAGTTTATTTGTATAGCACAATTCATACACAGGGCAACTCACAGTGCTTTACAAAAATGGAAAAGAGACAAGTTAAAAA
>JAPQRP010000028.1:29184810-29204430 GCA_037367295.1 Apogon hyalosoma
TAATTAATTGGTTGTAATCGGGGTGTGATGGGGATTTTAAGCAATATAGTAAAAAATGCTCCAGGAAAACATCTCGCACCCCACCTTTAAGTGTAGAGAGTAAAAGTCAAAAGTTGTGAGAGAAAAATGCTGTAGTACAGCCACTTGGAGATTCTATCATAGTCCAATAATACTTAACTAAACTTAATACTTTGTTACTTCAAACGTAATAAGGGAATAATGAAGGACACTCATCATGTTGGATTCAGTGAAGACATATTGGTATTTTAGTGACACATAAAAAAGAAAACAAAAGACAGTAGACTAAACTTGCATGTCCTCCATCCTAGGGCTGCATGATTAATCCATTTTAAATCGAAATCAGATTATTTAATTAGGGTGATTTTTAAAAGGGTAATCATCAAATAGAGTTTCATCTCTCTCGCGTCTCTGTGCACCCATAGGCTCCTCCTCCTAACTGTTAGAGTAATCTCCACAGTCTTTGGTCTCCACACACCAGTACAAAAATGGCATTTGCTAAGGAGAGTGAGAAGTTTGTGACTAAAAGTAGTAAGAGCAAATTGGTTGTGTGGAATTCATACAGCATTGAAGTTTCCAATGAACACCAAACCATTCCTCGCTGCAAACTCAGCCTAAAGGCGGTGTTCAGTCAAAGACAGCAGCTCAACCAACTTCTTTCAGCACCTCAAACTTCATCCATCACACGCCAGAGTGGGAACAGTGCATTGCGTTGCGGGCTGCACATGTAAATGACATGCCGGCCAAAACAGCACCACCTGCCCGAATCTATAAGTTCTTCTTTTTTTTGACAGGTTTTAGAATTTCTCTATGCCACACACTTTTCATTGATCATTGCTTCTGTGAGTGTACATTGTCATGCATTTTTGTACTCTAAGACATAAAGCACTATCTTAACACAGAGTTAGTGTGTAAGACTCTTAATATTACTGATTGAAGGTGTTGCTGAGCATCTTCAGTCACTCTCTAGAAAAGTGGTACCTTGCAGTAAAGTTCCTCTGCCGGACTAACTTGAAACTGTGGAGGTTGTTCCATAAAAGAGCATTAACAAGCCAGACTTTAACTTAATCTCTCTGCTTTTTTTAGTCATGTGTGTTGATAAGCCATTTCTTTGAGGCATAAGACTGCAGCAGGAATTTTAAGAATTCAAGTTAACAAGTCTAAACCACTGTAAGACCCGGAGGCACAATGTCAAAAAAAAAAAAAAAATTCTACTGGAGGTGTTTGTGAATTCCTGTAACTGTGAGATAATGGGAGATACTGACACAGAAAAGGGATGCCTCAGAAGTTATATTGGAGATGTTTAAAAATCTTGAATGTTTAAGGAGTACTTTTAGAGTTTAGTTTTTTGAATGTTGTTTTGTCTCGTGTATTTTGGAATCAGTGGTATTTGAGATGGTTTCTAACGTTTTAGGATCATTAATCAGAAATCAGTGGCATTAATCCAGCATTAATTACTGATTTCTTTCTTTCAGCCTGTAGAGGATGTTTAGATGCATGTCAGGGACACTTCTGACTATTATGACAGCAGCATTCACCAAATAAAAGCCACATAGCAACCACTATGTGTATGGGAAGAGCAATGTGGAGTGCTTTTTAGTAGGCAGACATACAATACAGTGACCTGGTGACCTGGCCTAAATTGTAACAGCATAAGCAACATGAGATCTCTAATCTTGCTTTGGGATCATGGCTTGTACAAGTACTTCTTCAGGTTGGTTACTGGTTGCACTTAAGTGCGCAGGTTTCGGAGCCAAGATGGGTTCACAGATAGAAGGATGCTTGCTGAATGTTTTCTCATAAACCTTGAACACTTAAAGTTAAAATGATTAAATCAGAGAACTGCTGTTCACAAAAACAAAAAAAAAAAAAATCAAATGAGTATAAACAAGCTTTTTCTGCTGTGTGTGAAATAACTCAGGGTGTACTTTGGATGCTGTTTCTGGACATTAGCTACTTTCAATCTCCAGATATAGACAGCCTTAGGTATTACTGGTGACTTCCTATTTGGTTTCACTCTAAGCCAGTGAGCTAAACATATTTGTTGGTCTTGTCAAGTACAACCAGATGTGTGGCGAAGTTCAGGGGTCAGAGATACTTTGAGAAAGGTGTCATCTTCAAATCTTGGTAAATATGACAATAATAGCAAAGGTGGTCAATTTAAACATGCAGTTTTTAAGATTAAGATTCCCATTATCCATTGTGCAAAGGGAAGACAGCATTTTAACAAAAAGCAACTTATAAAACATTAATACTTGTAAATGCACATCATTTCTGTTACGAGGTATCACTCAGTCAAAACAATAGTAAAAGGTGTCAGTTACCATGCACTGCAGATCCACCGTTACCATTATTAGCATTTATAGACTGCATATCCTTGTAACACTGATCGCACTAAAAGGTAACTCAATAAAATATGTTATTTCTATATGCTAGTTGAGTCTAGCAAAATGACCACAAATAAGTTTCAGTGTAAATGTTAATGTAGTCAACACCATTGACAGGCGACCACATGAAGCAGACCGTTGCAATTAATAAATCACATCTTCCTCTGATTTTGACCTCACTGGAAACACTTGATATAATTTAGCACAAGTCAACTGAATATTTATCACTGGACTGATTGTTGATTTCAGTGCTAAAATGATACATACTGTTGGTATTAATGTTATAACATTTATATGACATAATAAGATACTGTGCTTATTGTAAACTTTGCTAAGCGGCAACTCAATGAAATAGTGTACACTATTGCTACACCCATAACTTACCACTCTAGAAGAAACATTGCAAGCTTCAAACTTCATATCCTTCCCCAGTGGTGCAAAGCAATGTGCAAAACAGTGTTAACCTCATTTTCACTCACGTCTGTTCATGAATACAGTGTTTTGCAGAGAGCGAGTGGTGTTTGTGGTGATAATGGTCATTTGGCAAAAGCTTCAGCCAGCATTGCACTTACTGTTGCGCTTACGTTTCCTTGCAGAGACTACCTGTCTATAGACATGATTGACAAAGGGTTCAGAATATGCCTCTGGGCACTGCTACATCTCTAATATTGGACTGAAAGCAGACTGGACTCTCCTGTGCCTCACTAGACCTCTTGAGTAAAGTAGGATTTTGAGTTTGAATAAGCAAAGATGATGCTGTTTTTTTGTCTTAGACTAAAGATATTACAAATTGCAACCTTGAATTAACTGCAGTCCCCCATTCCATGCAGCTTTCAAACTTTGGAATTGCCTGGGTTCTACACAACTATTTTTGTCACAGTTCCTGCATATGAATGTCTTGACACTACCTGGAAATGTGTCCCCATTAAAAACTATTATAACCTGTCTTTGATTACTTGCTTTTTTTTTTTTTTTTGAGTGTGGTCATTTGGAACAACACTAAACAATTTTGCCATCTGATGCCTAGCTTTGTTAGAACTTGGTCTTCTCAAACATAATCCAGCTCTCAGGAATTTGAGATACGCTTGATGTGTTACTCTCAAGCAGATTGGTTAAAATGATTTTATTTCTTGCTCCTTCCATCTTTAGGCATAGCTGTAGTCCAGCTGTTTATGCTATTTAGCTCCCTGTTTACTCTGCTCAATATGTCATTAAAAGAGTTTTAAAGTGTTTGTGACAGCTGCTGACACATTATTGGGCCTGGATGCTAAAGGGGTTTTCATTTTGGCATTTGTTCAATGTGATGACATGTTTGCCAACTAATGTGGCATATTAAAGGCTTGAGTCATACATGTATGAGCTATTACTGGGATGACTTTGTTAGCACATGCTGACAGGAAACATTTTTCGGAAATGGCACAACAATTTGGCAGGGCAGACAACCCCCCAGTCTTTGAGGATTTGGCTTCCAGCTACAATTTTTGTCAGTGATTGTGCTTTTTGTTTGATCATGGATTTTACCAGTACTGTTTTACTGTCACCTCTATTAACAAACACTTGGAATCAATTTCACAACACATGTTTATCTCTCTGTTGTACTTGTGGTTGCATTAACATGGAGTCAAAATGATGCTTCCAGAATCACTTTGAGAAAAATGGAAGCACAATTGGTAGTCAGATTGGAAGCTGCCAAAAAGAGACATTTTAAAGGAGTGTAGGTCAGTTGCATCAGAATGTTTGGACAGAAATATAAACTTTTTGAGAAGACTCTGCTGTCCTGTCCAGTCATTAAATACTCCAACTGTAATCTTCTGCCTGGTAAAACTTAATAACCATTATTGTGCTGTAAGGAATTGTTTGTTACTTTGCCACTATTATCCTTGTCTGCACCCTTGGCACTGTTTATGTCTGTCCTGCTGAATGCCAGGTGTGGCAGAGTGAACTCTGCACCAATGTTATGTCTGCAAAATAAAATACTTAATTTTGTTCTAAAACACAGTTTCCTCACAATATCCTGCACATGTACCACTAATGTTCAATACTGGCTTTAGAAATGTCTAAAATCTTACATTTTAATTTAATTGGAACAGATTTGAGGGTGTTTTGAGAACAGATTAGAAAATTCTCAAATTACTGCAAATAAAAAAAAAGTCTCACCCTTTGTTTCAAAATATGGAAAGGTCAGGAGATCTTCAACTGGATTATCTTAATGATCAGCTGCTACATGTGTTTTTTCCCTGGTGTTGGAAGCTTCACAGGTCCATGATGGCTCACTCAACACCACACTTACCATACTCTTTATCCAGTCTGTGATTGTGATGTCTGTCTGCACCAACAAACACACATCCAAACGTCCAGATGGTCTATGCAATCTGGTCCATGATGTTATCTCCAGATCCCCACATGTCAACCCTCAACAGGAAGACCCTTAGAAAAAGGACTTGCTGACAAACTTGTGCCAGAGTATCAGTGCTGGTAAAGAGATGAATTAAGAGGCTTAGATGAAATATTCCACATGCAGCAGAGGCATGGACATGAAAAAAACTGTCATATTGAGGTCAAAACCTTTATCAGGTTGACTGATGTTCAGTTCAGTATAAAAGAATTATATTATCTTTTAGTAGACTTTTTTTTAGTGGAAAGTTTTGTCCGTTTCTGTTCTCATACTGGTTGTAGGTTACTGTGAGTGCTGGATGCTTTCCTGTATTTTCTTTCATAGACCTGTGTTACAAGTGACAGGTCTAAGAGAGTTTCTATAACTGTGACAATTTACCAAACAAGCAGAAAGAATAGACATTGTAAAAAGGCTACATGCAAGGCGTCTTATGTTTGTATGTTACATGTGAGATTTGATGGTTTATGGGCTGAAAAGGCATGTGAAGTCAGATTCAGCCTCAGACATTTGCACAAGTGTCACTTAAATGTTCACGTTAACGTAGTGCATCATCTATTCATAAATACAGCAGAGCTGATACACTGTTGCTGTGGGGAATAGAGTGGTATGGTGATGGGGACACAACCTCCCATCACGGTGAACTAATTCTGTAAAGCCCTGTGAGGCAACCTTGTTGTGATATAGGGCTCTACAAATAAAACTAAATAAAATTGAATTGAATTTCATATGATAATTACAGTATATTTCACTATACTGTAATTGTTCTGTAAATCTATAACCATAGTGCACTGTAGGGCTGGGTGATACATCCAAAAACTGGAATGTTTCAAGACTTTATTTGACCCATGACTTTAATTTTCTTTTCTGTTTAAATATAATTCAGAAATAGTTTTCTTTATCAACACTGTACTTGGTGTATGTAGCAACATCTTAAGAGATGCAGCGCTGTGTATTGAATATCACAACTGCAGTGTCGTAGGTGGGAAATAATAGTAAGAGCACCTATGACGTGTACTTCATCTAATGGATCATTGTAATTGGGTTCTTGCAATTTCTTGTCTCTAGATTGTTTTTCAGCATCAGGTGTTTCTTTATGTCACTTGGTATTTAAAGAGCAGTTGTTTGGTTGATATAAACACATCTTTTTTTGATTTGTGAAGCATACATCTAATGTACCTTTTGCCATGTGAGTGTTTCCTCATGTGTGCACATAAATGATGGCTTTACATGTCACATTTATGACAACTCATGACTGTCACAGTGGTCCAAATATTATTTACAAAACAGTACAGTATATTATCATACTGCCCAGTTTTGTTGAGGAAGCCTGTGGACATGTTGTCTGTCCACTGTGATGAAGACAGTGTCTCATCCCCATGTAGGGTTTCATTTGAGCCCACGTGAGCCACTCAAAGAGCTTTGAAGTTTAAAGGCCTCCAAAGCGGAAGTGAGTGAGAGAAGGAGGGAAAAAAATGGACAAGACTCAAAGAGGACTTTGTGTTTTGGTGATTGGCTTTGCCAAAAAGGGTTTCTCTTGGAAGACAGAGGGGAGGGACTGGTTTGAGGGTAAAAGGGGGAGCTAAGGGAGTTTTTGACGGTAGAGAGATGTGAATTACAGCTTCAGAGAGAAAGAAGTCTGGTAAGGTTTGCTGGGGTCCCTCATTGTGGCGACGCCACAGGCCATTCTCTTGCTGCGCGGCACTAGGGCCACAAAGAGGGGATTTCTTCATTTATTTATTCAATTTCATGCCATGTCGACCTCAAAACGGCCTCAATTCCCTCTCTAAAACTGCCCGGTCCTTCTTTGTGGCTGGCCGCCTCTATCCTTTCCATAAAAAGAGAGACCCTTAATGGTTGCATTGTTTTTCACTTGTTGTTTTCTTTTGGATGAGAAGCAGTAGAGAGTTTGGGGGCTGCTGACCTGAGAAGTTGTTTAGAAAAAGTCCTGGATTTGCGGATCTGTGGATTCTGTTTAAGGGTTGTTTCAGTAGGTGTGGGAACCGAAGCAAATTGAAAAGGGTTCTCAGGGCCCTCTGGAAAAAAAAAACCCTCACAAGAGTTAGAACTGGTCTTGATATACGGGGTCTCTTGTGAGATATCCCAGCCTGTAATGAATTAAGTTAGATGGCTCAGCCTTGTTGCTGATGTAGCTGTAGTTACCAGAAAAATAGTATATCTGAGATTAATCATAGAGATATTATGTAAACCTGAATTTGGGCTTGTAGCCAGCACGAAGTATATAATCTGTCCTCTCAATATGACACATTGGTGACATATGTGACAATAGTTTCCTTTGTTTTAGATCCTTAAAAGTAGGTTCATCCAAAACAACAATAAAACATGACTTAAGAGATGTTAAATGAAAGTTTTTTGTAGTAAGCTTATGATATGAATAAATTCTAGCACACACACTTATATACTGAAAGCTAGCTTTGAACTAATGTGAAAGATGCCAAGTTTATTTGGGGAAAAACATATTATGTGCAAACAAAATAAATAGATAAAAGCACCTGTTAATATTGTAGTTTTAATCTACTTTAATATAAACACCACCACCAGAGCCTCCAAAATGTCAGACAATTCGCCATGAGATCATGTTTTATAAATCTTAATATTTACTTAAATCCTTTTTTAATATGGCTAACCTTTACGGAATTTAAGAACGTTACCATACATTGAGCTCCTCAGCTCATACCTCTGTGACTCTTGTGATGCCATCCATCTCCAAGGCAACAGCAGCACCAACCAGTGCTGTCCTTATGCAACTGACTGTCAAACTGGCTCATGAGAGAAAGTCGGACATGCTATTAAGACTTTTCCATACTTCTACATAAATGCTTTTTCTTTTGCTTATTACTGATGATTCTCCTATAAAGAAGTGTTAGGGCCATACTCAGGATAAAAAAAAAAAACAAAAAACAAACATGTCTGATATTTTAATAGCAGTAGTCCAACACCTGCCACTTGTGTTTTTCAATGTTTTGCTAGCTGAGCCGGGCAGACAAAAAAACTATTTCACAGGGAGCTACTGGTGTAAGACAAACCAGAGGTGTTCATGGAGAGGGCATGAACAATAGGAAAAAGACAAAAATCCAGGCACCCACCTGGTTGGAAAAATTTGCAATTGTAAAAAGCCTTTATTTCATGAAGGTCTGCAGATTCATTCATTGGGGCTGGAGTGTGTGTTTTTAACTCCAGCCCCAATGAATTAATCTGCAAGCCCTCATGAAATAAAGATTTTTCCAACCGAGTGCCTGGATTTTTGTCTTTTTCCTATTGTTCATGACATACTGTTTCATTATGTTATTTGATGGCAAGTTAACTTTGTGGTGTTTTTCACTCCATTCCTCAGTGAGGCCCTAACATGCCATTGTACTTTCCTGTATTAAGAAATAAGTAACACTATGCTAGCTCTAGTATTCACATTACAAAGGGGTCTTACTAAGTTTGTGAGCCCTGTGGTAGCAGATTAAAATGTGATGGACATTAATTTACTGAAAGTAAAGCTTGATGTAGTTGTCTTCGCTGCAGGTAGAAGTCTATGTGTAGAGACAGACGAGGCAGACGTGAGGGCAGCAGGCCTCTTACTCACCGTCCAGTGGAGCGGACAGTAAATCCACAGCAGCATATGGTCCATCTGTATGTTCACACCTCACTGTCTGGCCCTTCTTCGCTCTGATAAACCTCAGTAGTTAGCAACCACCCCACCAACCCCCATCTTAGCCTTTTGGCTAGTGGTCATGTGAGATGATGCCAGGTGCCTCACGAGGAGAGGCCAGTTATTGATGTCTGAAAGGGCAGGTGACCATGGATCTGAACTGGCACTAAACAGGTGTTTTCCAGCCTGCCATAAACCAAAAGGATTTAATATTTAAGGGAAATATTTTTTGCTGCCTTTTTCCTCTGCTGTCCATACTAGGGCTGTAACCAATGACTTTTTCAATTGTTAACTAATCACTGACTACTCTAACGACTAGTCAGCTAGATTATAAATAGCCCCCCCCCCAAAAAAATAAAAAAAATACACGCTGGCTCTTATTTATTTTTATTGCAGCAATAAAATACATTTCCTTTCCTTTAAGAAGATTTGATGTACAACAATTAAAATACTCAACAAAGTTTGTTATTCAGTATTCAACAAATATTACAAGCAACAATAAATACAGTTTTAAATATGCAAATTAAATAAATTTAGCAAAGAAGTATAGCAATAAAAATACTTTTTTCTACCCAAAAGGGAATTTTGTGCATAGTATAGTGCCTAACAAAGTTTATTAAACAAACAACTAAATACTCAAGAGTTGCAAGCTAGTCAATTAATTGTAAATTGCAGCCCTAGTCCGTACAGAAAAATAGCCTGATATTGTAATTTTTTTCATTTTGTATTTCATCATATACATCATACTCATCATATCTTGTTACAATGTTAGTCTGGAGACTTTAGTGTGATCGGTTTGCAAGCTAGCAAAAAGCTGTGTGGTTATTACTTAGACAGTTCTCAAGTTAGTCGTCCATCAAACATGTCATGTACTTCCTCATCACAAAGCACACTTCCTGTCCAGAAATGGCATCTGTGCCTTTGTGTTGAGAGGTGGTGCTTCTTTTTGCAGACTGTTTGATTTTTTTAACCCAAAGCTGCTGAGTTAAACCTCTGCCTTTCTGCTTTAAAAGGAAGGGAAAAAATCTTGTCAATGACTTTGCTGCTGAAAACTGGTGGCTTTTGTTTAGTAAGTTTGCTGTGTTTTCACTTCCTGTTTGCATGCCACACACACAAGCTAAGACAAACATGAGCACTTCTTCTTTACAGTTTTTTTTTTTTTTTTAACTTTTCTTCACTTGTTTCTTGCACATAAACTCATGCAATGAAGCTGACAGTGACTCAGCTTGGTGGGATCCCCCACACCCGGTTTGACCTGGTCACGCGTCCATTCAGCATGTGGGACATTTGACAGCTTTTGTGTAAACTTGTGTAAGAGTTTATTTCACACTTGGTCCACTTGAGACAGACCATCAATCAGTTGGTTGGAGGACTACTGTGGCTTTGTTGTTGCTTTCTTGGCACATAAATCATTCATAACTATGGACAGATTTTACAAAACCAATCCATGACAAATCTGCATGTCATCCACGTCACTTCTGTAAATGTTGTAACTTTCAACAAACCAGAGTTTTGTACTTTTTGTGCTCTTCTTCTTTCATTTTTGGTGCAGATATTTTCAGGTGGGCCATAGAGAGTTCTTTAACTTAGTAAGCGCACTTCAATTTTCAGTAAATTGATTGAACTCTGGTAACATGGTCTCTGGTCTGAAGGAAAACTCCTATCAGCTGCTTATAGGACTGGTTTAAATGAGAGGAGATGAAAAGGTGTGGGGTTGTGAAAATGCTCCACAGAGTATTCCTCGTACAGTTTGTGGATTGTGTTGAATCCCCCCCATACAGATGTTGAACTGCTTTCAATAATACACTCATTGAAGCATTTTTAGCTAAATATTATGTGTATTCAAATGCATTTGCTGTTCTATTCAGCCTAGTGTATTATGCATCAAAGCAGTGGCTCTGAGTCTGCACACCAAGAATTTTTAATAACAGGTGACATTTTGCTAATACCTGCTTCTTATTGCTGTCTCTATTCAATATTGTATTGCATATTGTATTACGGTTCAAGCGGTAAGTTGTAAGAAGGGACTGTCACTGAGAAAGTAGGGGATAAAAACTGGTATCTCAATGAAAGAGCATGTCCTGCTCAGCCGTGAGGCCTTTAGAAGGTGTGATAGATTAATCCAGAAAAAGAAAATGTATTCCTAGCTATAGAAAGCAGTCATAGTCTGTGTTAAGATATGGGGTAATTATGAATATATGATGAACCTTTTATATAAGTTTATTATAAGCCATATTTAAGTAGCAGACAAAATGTTTCAAAGCACTGTTGTACTTGTCCAATACCTATTCACATACTGATTGCTGTTGTATTTATTTTCTTTAGTATTAAATTGATTCAGTGTTAATGGAAGAAAGAAGGCCCTGGGATGAACTGGCGACATGTCCAGGGTGTACCCCGCCTTCACCCATTAGTAGCTGGGATAGGCTCCAGCAACCCCTGTGACCCTAGTGAGAATAAAGCGGGTTCAGATAATGAATGAATGAATGAATGAATGGGAGAAAAATGTTGAGCTTTTATTGATTTCTGTGATTGCTGGTTTGTCATCCGCAAACTTTATCTCTGCATGATTCACTCTGCAGGACATGGAGCCATTCTTTGTACTAGGAACCTTTTTAAATAAATTCTGATGCTATGTCACACTGCAGAAAAGGAATTTCAAGGCATTTTTCTGTAAAATGTATCTTTATTTAAGTAAAGTAACCTAAAATATATATCTATTTCCATCTTAATAAGCCCAGTTAATATCTAGCTTTTTGCCTTTTTTTCTTATACTTTTATCTGTTGCCGCCTTGACTTGTGAATTTCCCCGTTGTAGGATCAATCAAGTCTCATCTAATCTAATCTTACCCAATTTAAACCAAATACAGTGGCTTGCAGAATATCCTAACTGAGGAACACGCTCATTTTCCTTACTTAAAGAAAGAAAACTCAACTTTTATTACTCCGCCTCCCGAAGGGGAGGTGAGGGTATTGTTTTTGGAATGGTTTTTTGCTTGTCTGCCAATTTTTCTTTGTTTTTCAGCAACTTTACACAAAAACTACTGTCCACTTTCCATGAAATTTTCAGGAAAGGTGCAAGGTGGTCCAGAATAGATCCCATTAAATTTTGGTGAATGTGGGTCAAAGGTCAAGGTCACAAAAAATGTGTTTTTGCAATGATAAGAGATAGAGCAAATCAGGAATTTCCTTTTCATTCCTGTATACTCAATTTTGCATATAGCTTCTTTTTGCTCTCACTGTTGACGTGCATTGACATCAGAACCTTGAAGGCCAAATTTGAAAACTCTAGGTCAAAGGTCAAGGTCACAATAAAGGTCAAAATCAAATTTTGGATATAACTTTTGAACTATTCAGAAACTAGAAACTTCCAGTGAGCACCCAAATGCTCGTCTTTCAATTCTGCATGATGTGTGTATAGATTTTAACCTATTGGTGACCGAAGAGGTCGGGGGTCACTCAAGTCAATACCTAAAAAAACTAAAATGGACTATATAGGAAAAACGAGCGGAGACAGATACTTATTTACTGTTATTGACAGATAGGAAACTTGTCATGGGCTTCAAAATGGCATTGTTACCTTTGACTTTGAGTGACCTTGAAAGGTCAAAATCAAGGTCACATGATTTTAAATGGTCGTAACTCCAAAAAGAGTAGTGATAAGCACTCAGTTACTATTGTTGACAGATATGAAACTACATGTAGGCTCCAAAGTGGCATCATGACCTTTGACCTTGAGTGACTTTGAAAGGTCAAACCCATAGTCTCACATTTTGAGAGGGAGATGTCCATTAAGAGCTAAAACATTTGCGAGGGATGGGGTTTGTTGTGCCTGGCACCACTTGTTCTAGTTTTAATAAATTTAGCAATGCAAAATGTGCAAAACTTTTCTTCTGTTAATACACTTTAATGTCATTTTGCACCTTCATCTTCCTAAACATATTTTGCACCTTACAATTTAAGGTATGGCAGTTCACTGTTGAAGCTTTGAAAAAGTGTTTTCTGACATTTTCTGGTAAATCCTCATATTTTCATTATTGTTCCTTCTTGGCTCTGCTGTTCAGGTATGTCGGTGGTGCATTAGTGTTGTACTTGGCAGCTACTTTGTGGTCTATCACTGAGGCCTATGGTTTTGTTACTGGTCTCCTGTGGGATTGCATCATGAGCAGCTTTCTCCCCACAACCCATCATCCCTGAAACTAGAGGCTATCATGTGCCATATCTGCAGCAGCTGAGCCCCACACACTCTCATTACTAAAAGTCCAGTGCTATCAAAAAATGTCCCATCTGAGATACTATTATTAACACATTCATTGATGTCATGGCTATTTTTAGATATCAGTGAATAATTATGCAGAATTAAATGTGGAGTGCCTCGGGCAATCTATGCAAGGAAGGCTACGGTGGATCTGTGTTTTATCAAGATGTCTTGTTTCAAGGTTTCCTTAAGGCAGTGGGCTTTCATAACATAACCACCCTGGCTCATCTCTTGCATATTATCAGCCGTATGGGGTCAAGAGCCTGACCTGCAGCCATCAGAGTATTAATGCTGAATCAGACACAGCTCATTCACCAAGATGCTTATCAGACACTCCCATTCATTTGTCATCCACTTAACGTGATCTTTGGCTCGGTGATGACGAAGCGATGATGTCAGAAAATAGGCAGGAAGGTCACAGGAGATGGAGATATGGAAATAAACAAAGGACCATGGTCTGTATGCAACTGCTTCTGCACACTGATTAACAAGTAATGAGTTCAACAACATGTAGCAGCATGGATTGACTTACTGTGTTATCACCACCACTGGATTTTATTACAATAACAACAGGTGTGCCTTTTTATTGTGGAAAAGGGAGCGCTTTCAGTATTCACACCATATCTTAATGCATGTGTAGGGAGGCACTGTAGAAAGGTTCAAGGGCTCACCTTAATATTGCCATCACAATATTGAACAACACTTTTGCATATCGCTGATTTCCCTCATATCATGTGGAGGTGTAACTCTTTCAACCTGCATGGTTGATGAAAATTAATGTGCCACTAAAATTCTCATTTCTGGTTATCAATACCCTAAAAGCTCAAGCTGTTTTTTGTCACTATTGGATTTGTTCAAGTGTTCCTTCAACCACAGATTTGAAAGAGGTTTTGTTACAATATTTGCATGTAAAATTAGTCACTGTCCAAGTTATTGATGATGTTTAAAAGCAGGTGTGTCCTTTTCTTTTGGCTCTTCTCTATCCCTGCCTTGAAATCTCTTGGCATGTTTTTTAGTGTACAGACTATGCTGTTCATGTGACTCTTATCAAGTTTGAATATTGTCATATTCAGAATAAAAGTGGAAAATTAGTGTGTGTTGTTCTTCATAGCTTTGAGATATTATCATTTCCATGCAAATGATGCATGGCTTTTAATATGCGATCACATCTGCTTCTTATCTGTAATCATAAACACAGCACATTGCCTTTCTTGTATTTTTGCATTTCACTGAAGTGTTCTCTGTGCCAAATCACTATCAATTCAGGACATGTTAACAACAGTTGCATGGAATTACATGTAGTGAATTGTGTGTGAGAGCTGGCAGCTTGTCATCCTGAAGAGTTACAGACTTTTGCTCTACAGGAAGTCAAAACAAATCACATTCCAGTCTTTATAAGTTCTACTGAATCTGATGGACTTGTCTGTTATCTTGGCTGGAAGACGGATACATCATCTGGTTGTCGTTCCAGTAAAGCATTCAAATAGCTACAGTAAATAATATGAACACTAGTCCAGATTGCAAATTCCCATTAGCAACAGGTAGATTTGTAAACTGCTGTCCATCATATGGCAAAAGCCACCTGATTATATATTAACCTCATAAAATTCCAGCAATGTTTGCCTAAAACACCTAGAAAAGACTTACAAAATTAAATCCAGAGGTTTTTATGAAACATTTATTGTACAGACATGGCCTAGGGCTCTTTTGAAAGAGTCTGAACAACAGTCAGCATCACTGTAATTGGTATTACTGAGTAATAGAAGGTTGAACAACAATAAAAAATAAGAATTTTGCTCTCACCTAATTTTGTTTTATTTAAAATGCCTGTAGTGACTTGTAGATAAGGATTTGGAAAGAATATAGAAAAGTTCTCTGAAGTCTTACCTAGCTCCACTTGAAATTTAATAACAATTGTACAAAAAAAATATGTTTTACATGAATTTATCTTAGCATAATACTAGGCGTTTCCAAAATGGCACACTTGGTAACCAAGGTCACTTGGGGAAAAACAGCTGCTATTCTTGAACACCTCAACATGCAGTCATAATCTTTGGCTCTAATGAAAGGTGAGACTCAGAGCTATTCTTTCACATGCATAAATTCTATGTTTGTATTCATGATAAAAAAGTTACAATTCTTTTCTTGAAACTAAGCAGTATGCATATAAAAAGGGGTCAAAAGTTGAATAGTCCAAAATTAAACCAGACCATTTCCACTTTTTTTTTTTTTTTTTGGCTCTTTTCACACTTAAACTTTAGTGTCCAGTGTACAAAGATCCTGAGTTTGAGTAACCTCAGACATGCTTGGTGTGCATGCTTAGTTGCTGTCTGTTCTGTTTACTCTAAGGCAAGCCAGTGTGACTCCTGATGGTGGCCAAAAAAGCTTCCAATTTTCACTTTAAATAAACTTGTGTGCTTTGTGATGGAACAATGAAGGCAGCCAATACAATCCTGGGTGAGAATGGCCATGTTGGGGCAAGACCTGCTATGAAAGGACCTCTTTGTAGTCCCTTCCCACCGTCCTCCGTGCTGATGCCTCCGTCACCACATCTGCGTGGCACATTTTGTTTGAAGAGTGAATCCTGTCTGGGATGTTGAAATGGACCATCTCTTAGGTGTGGATACTTTTGTTTGTATCCCGTAGTCCTCATTGCTCTCTTTGTGCTGCTCCCTTGCATCTGAAAGTGACAAGGTTGGTGGTGGTGGTGGGGGCCTTATATCCTTCCAGGGAGCAATCTCTCACATGAGTGACTCCTTCAATGTGGACACGGTACAAGTTGCCATATGGGAGATTTAATTAGCGTAAGCCTCAGGCACAATCAGTTCCCCTCCAAAACCAGTCAAGAACACAACAGATACTGCTTCCCTTTAATACTAGTCTTAATTAGCGAGGTCGCAGCTCATTGCTAGGGACCTTTGCTTTCTATTTTGGTGTAACCTATGTAAAAGCAAGCAAAGAGGGAAAAGAACTGGAGCCAATCCTCCCAAAGTGTTCAGCCTCTTAGGAAATGATATGATTGCTGCCTGACTGCCTGGTTGGCAGCACTCTATCTTTAGCGCAAATGTGTGATTACAAGTGTCACTCTTTCATTACGGGCAAGCAAGTTTAAGTAATACATGGAAAAGGATTATGTTATGTGCGACATTATAGAACATATGAAGCTTTCCCTCCACTGAAATAAAAAAACAATGTATTTTAAATTGGCAGAAATAACATATGAGATCAGTTTTGCCTGAAACATTTTGAGCATGGTTTGAAAGGCTAAAACATTATAATAAGGTAATATATGTATAATTGGAGGAAATGATGTACACTATTAGTGTATACAGACAGTGTAAGTACAGTGTAATAGTATGTATAAAGCAGCTTAGAGATTAAAACAACAGGACAAACCTTTGTAACAATGTCTTAGGGTTTGGTGATCTGTCCAAAGGTTGCTGCCACATTTTTTAAAGCACTATCATGGTAGAATTCTCTATCATTTTGGTTTCAGAATAATAATTAATACCTGAATAATGATTACTACCGAAGAAAACATCAATCAAAAGTCAAGCATTCTTCTATAAAAGTTATGACAAATCAGCATTGTAGATCTACACTCTCATTTTCAAACCCACATTCTCTACCACCTCAAACAGTAAAGCTGTCTGTGTATAAAATAAAAAGCAAGTGCTTTGTTTCTCCTGCATTTGCTACATCAGTAGTACTTTGTCATGGTCTCAAGTCTCTTGCTGACAGGTATTTTTGGTCCCTCCACAAAGCTGCGATTGCAATAATAATGATAATAATAAGTGCAAATTCAGGCTCTCACTGTGACTCAACATGGAAATCTTATCCAATCACTTTTCTGCAAGTTTAAGCAACACATTGTTCATTTCCAGTATTTACACCAACCATAGCAGTCCTCTGTGCACAAAAAGTTGAGCCATATGTCACCAAACTCAGTCTTTTCTGGGCATGAAAATGCATGCAGACATTTATATGTTTTTTTGTGGTTTCAAAATTTTTACTGAAAAGACCACAAGGCTTGCAATTATTATTAAGATTTATTAGTATTCTGTGCACTTTAATATTTTGTCATCCTGGGCCTTTCTGGTAAGAACACTTAAATACCCTCACAACTATCTTTGCAATTTTTACAAAATCCCTCAAGAACACCTGTTTATTCTAGAAAAGCTGTTGTGAAATTGGGCTTCTTAGTCTGTGACAGCCCTCCTGATGCTGCCACAGTGCAGCCATAGTCAATTTACATTGTTTTCATGTATGTTACATGAGTGAAGGAAGAGACATGTGAAGTCATTTATCCAATCTTTCATGTGAATTTGGGAAACAAGAGTAGGATGACAGAAAATGACACAGTCTCAATGTCTCAATGAAATGTGAACCTCTGTAAGATTAATCACCACATAAGATTATATTCTCCACCTCTACTACATGTTGTCAGAATGATTAGATTAGATTAGATTACTTTAGATTAGATTAGATTAGATTAGATAGAACTTTGTTAATCTTTTGGGCAGTGCCCTCAGGAAATTGAAGTTCCAGTAGCAGCACAACACAGAATGTACACACACAAGAAATACTACAAGAAAATATTAATACAATAACTATATAAAAAAAGAACAGGAGTGAAAAAAAAAAACAGGCAATTACACATTGGAAAGTGCTAGTAGAAACAACAAGTATCAAAGTAGTAATAATAAAGTATTAGTAATAATAGTAATTTGCTAATTATGTTATAATGTTTTAAAATGCATACATATAGTTTAATAATCACAGGATAAAAGTTATAATAAAGTAATAGTCATAACAATGTATATATGTAATGTAACTAATAATAATAATAATAATAATAATAAGCAGCAGTAACACAACTAAATTACCAACAAGAAAACAAACATTGCACAGTGGAATAAACAATATCAACATTGCACCAAAGAACTGCATTGTACATTTAATCACTGACTCCAACACTTTTTTTGCCTTGTTCTTCCACTTGCTCTCAGCTTTCAGACTTGAGACACTGAAACTAAGGCTGACAAAACAGCAGGCGCCTCCCAGACGAAAGAAGCCAAAAAGATTGAGTTTTATTTGTGGTATTGAGGATACATATCTCTTATCCCTTCCATTTTTCAAGACAGTATCGGCGCCTGCAGATGAAGCACACATTCAGACTGAGACAGACTTAAGACTTTGAGGCACTATGTGATAGACAGAGGAATAGGGAACAGAGAATTAAAGAAACTGTTTGCAGATTCACTTCCCCTCTCAGTGCACAATCTTTTTTTTAAGTTGGTAATGTGATGGGCAGAGTCCAGACACACAGACAAAACTGCACACACAGGCAAAGCTCAAATTGACATGAGCCTATTATGGTTGTCCTCCGTGAAATGGTGTGTGCAGACGCTACACTGTTATTTTGCCTGATGTCTTGCAGCTGAATGCTCACGTGCTTCTACTACAGAAAATGTACAGTATACAGTGAGCTTTGAGTATCACCATACAGTGAAAATGTTTTGTCATTCAGTGGAAAGTTGTGTGTTAGACAAGTTGTTGTGAAACAGCTGACAAGTCTGCGTCTCGTACCGTGAAAGGCACATTTCCAAGAAGTATGTATGTCTACATTTGTGATGTATGAGAATCTGTATATTTACTTCCTTAAAGCTAAAATAGACCACATGTATATTTACTTCAAAATCATTATTAAAGGGAACTTGATGTTTTATTTCCAAATCACATTCACAGTATCATGTTAGTTAAACATCAGAATTACTAGGTTTGAATGCATTGCATCATTGTCAATCAGATCTGAAGATGTCTTAAATGCGTTACCCAGCACGTGAGCCTGGTAGGTGTGTATTTAAACCTGTACACGAAGAGTAGGCATAAAGTTCCCATTTCTTACATAAATGATATGTATTTGCCTCAGATTACATAAAAGGTATATTTTTAGCACATTTTCCAGAACTACAGTAAGTTAATAAATAAGTTAAACAAACAAGTACTTATCTTTTTAAAATGACAGTTCTTTTTTGTTTCTCCTCAGGCATTTTTGCACAGAATCAGACAAACGGCAGATGATCAGCAGTGTCTCTCACCTGAACATGTCAAGGTATGACTGATTTTAAACACCGCCTTTTTTGTGCATGCAGAAGATGTATCCATTGTGAAAATATCAGAGCTGTTGATTTCTGATCCTCAGATACTGGGGTGTAACACTTATTTTTTGCATTTCCCTTATTTCCCCTATGTCTTTGCATCTGTGGATCACTTCCTCTCTTTTCCTTCCGCTTTCTTTATCTCTTCCTTCCTCTCAATCTCCCCCTCTTTACCTCATCCCTCTGTTTTTAGATTCTTTTTTCAAATATTGAGGACATCCTGGAGCTGCACAAAGAGGTATTATCAGCCGTGGAGGCCAGTCTGCAGCCAGAACCCCAGCCCCAGCATGCATTGGGACACGTGTTTCTGCAGTTTGTAAGTACTGGGACACGCACATCCATGGGCATGCACGTGGGAACACATGTATGCATGCATGTCATGAGTAAAAAAAAAAAAAGCCAAACACACTCTCTTTTCATGGGCTACCCATAACCACAGATCCAAGAGAAGCGTGCAAAACCTGCTGTGAAAATACTACTTAATTCTTTCTTTCTCACACGCACACCCCCCTCTCCTCCCATCTCCAGGACTACCCCACATCCCACATACACACACACACACCTCCTCCACACGGCATTTCCTCCCTTCCCAAACAGGCCTGCATCCTGTCAGGAAAAAAACCCTCTCTTTCCCCCCATGTCTCTTTATCAGTTCAGGCGAGTGACTGTCTCTGCCGTCTCCTGCTCTTGCCCATCCACCGTCCAGCCATCTCTCCAACCCATCCATGGATTCCTCTCTGCCC
>JAPQRP010000028.1:29204530-29231512 GCA_037367295.1 Apogon hyalosoma
CCACACACCCCACCCCTCCCTTTCCCTCTGTTTGAACTCACATAGCCTCAGGGAACACACAAAGAAGGGTCTGTGTCCAGAGAGGAAGAGATGGTGTGTCCCTCAGTGAAGGGACAATGCTTCTGCTGGTAGTACTCAATCTAAAGCTCCTGCTCTTTCTCTCTGTTTGTCACCATCAAATAAACTATCTCCAATACACATTCACTAAAGCACAGAAATACCTCAGCAAGGGATTCCACCATCTGTGTGCAGAGTCAGCCTCCATGGAATAGGAGACAGCTTTAGAAGATTCACCAAAAGACAGTAAAAATGCTGTCGCAGGGTCAAAATAATCCAAAAGTTCTACTCCTTGCCTTTTTTTTTCCACTGAACTTCATTCATATTTTCACTCTGAACTCAGTGAGAGGCAGGGAAACAGAAATGATTCATCATCACTGGATAAAGTATTATAATTTCCTAAAAGTGAAATAAATAATCTAATTCAGAAAACAACACTACACCAATCCACTGTATATTCACTTAATCTAAATCTACTTCCTCTAAAAATGTCATGTCATGTACATTAATCCCACCTATACTTTTGTCATTTGTTACACTGAAACTTATTTAACACAGAACAGGTATAGACTTAAATTAGTGTGTGTATGTAGCCATGTGCAACTAGCTACATAGCAAGTTGTTTGGCTTTGAACACCAAAACACAAAATGGAAGTCTCGAATGGCTCAGGAATGTGATGGGTGAATAGATGAGTTATACATCATAGTTCCACCCATCACACTTTATTGAGAATTCTTTTCAATATTCGGTCATAGTTAGGTTAAAACTACTTATGTTAAGGAAATGATCATGGTTTGAGTTAAAACAGACCCTTTCCACAACATTAACAACATAACTAAACTAGAAGCCTTTGCGATCGGAAAAATCAAATGCAAAAATCACAGAATAACAGACCCAATACAACATCTGGGTGGAAACAGCAACCAGAAATACAGACACCTTTTTGGACTAAACATCACTTGGCATTTTTAAAGTATCTGTGTTATATGGGGTTCTAGGATGAAAGTGTTGTTGTTAAACCTCTATGGGTGTACAGATACATATGAACTTTATTGATGTCTTGGAGGAAATTCACTTTTTTCATCAGCTCAATAAAAAGAAAGACAGAACACCAAACATAAAACAAGATTAATAAATAAGCTATCATTAGTACATGTATCCTAATGATTTTGCTGTTTTTTCCTACATGATATTCAAATGAGTTCAGGTCAAAGGTCATGTTTAGTCATTATATGGAGCTGGATATGTATTAAAGGCACTATTTCAGTATTATATGCATGAATAATGTATAAGTTGATAAAATAGCATAAGAGCTTTGATGTGATTTTTAGGAAATATTGCTGGTGCAAGGTGATAGCAGGTGGGGATGAGTTCAGCCGCGGCTGTAGCAGCATCTGGAGGTTTAGATAGTTGGAGAATATCAATATATGGCATCATAAGATGGATCCTTCTCGGAATCAAAAATTCAACTATTTCTGAGTAAGTCTATGAAAGTGGGCCAGGTAGGTACAGAAAGGAGACAAACCCTTTATGACTGAAAGGAATCTTTAGTTAACATCAGAGTAGCCTAGTCAAGTCCATTACCGTCCAGTTTGTTGAGCGTGCACTGATCTGTTCCTTAGTCAGATATATTTGCTATATGGCAACAAATTCATTTGAGAATTTTATATAAAAAAATGTAAACGCTGAAAAATATATTTAAATGATTACATTTCAAAGATATCTGACCTTAGATAGCATTTGAGTGTGTTTTCTTGGTGGAAATGTACCTAATTATTGAACAAGTAAAATTTGATCAAGCCAGTGTTGCCGTATGTCCACATCATGAAATAGAGGGTTATGTCTATGGCTGAAATTCAACCTGCTCACCTTTTTATGATCTGGATCACTCAACTGTAGCAAATTGACCCAATCAATGACAGTTCCTCCACTAGTTGCTTGTTGATTGTCTGACAGTGAGGCTTATCTCTGAATAGCATCTGAATTGGCTCATCAAAACGTACCCTCACACATGTGCAAGGCGTCACGGTCATTCAGTCTGTCAGGGCAGAGAATTGATTACAGATCTCCATGGTTCATCCTCCTGTGTTCGCACTGAGAGATGCAGAGGTCAGACTGGATGAGAAATAAGGGACACTGGGGTTCAGAGATTTATGACTGAAATGTTTGATAGAAGGCTTTGTCTGTTAGTAATTATTCTGAATAACAAGAAAAAAAGCTTCATTACTCAATCCAGTATACAACCAGTACATACATCAGTTTCAGTTTATAATAACCAATTAATCCCTAATATTAGCAATACTAGCATCAATAGAAGTGACATTTTGCATTGACAAATGTTAGTAAAAGTACACTTTTTTTTTTTTTTTTTTTTTTTAAATATCTTACTATATAGTATAACTGAAATAATTAATCTTCTTGAATCAATTAAAAAAAATGTCTGATTACAATTTTCCTGAATCAAGCTCCATTTCCTTAATTTCGCTGCTGCTAAACATTGGTTCCACTGTTGTGTTTCACACGGACGCTTATTGTGACACATATGATGCCAGGATCAGCACAAACAACATGGAGCATAGCTCAGAAGGGATGAGGACAAAAAGAAAGAAAATTTCTATATGTTCACTTTTCTAAATTGGAACCATCACTTACTCCTTTAAACTTTGAAGCTTTAATGCTAACATTAAAAATATTTGGCTTTATTTTTTCAGTTGTGTGTTCGTTCCATCTTAAGTTGTTAGTAAGTTGGATCCAAACGTGTTGAAGACTGCAGTGCATATATTGTTTGTAGATGTCACATGTTGTTTCAGCTGGTTCTGGAGTAAAGGACAAGTTGTTTGTCATTTTCAGACATGTCTGATTTACATTTTTACTATTCAAGTAATTGTTTAATTGAATTGAAGAAAATAGTCGATAGAGTATTTGATTACAAAAATAATCAGTAGCTGCAGGTCTACTATGTAGTATGTTAAAATGCATGAATACAGACCAGATAAAATGTTTGTTCTTTATTTGTTTCATTGCTTATTCATTGGATGTCTCCTTTGGGTTCTTCAAATCCAAGCTCTACTCATTTTATAATAGTGTATAAAAAATGTATTACATGAAAAAAAAACAAAAAAAAATTTATATAGTTCAGCATGTATGTCTTTATTGATGGCTAACTTGAAGGGTCAGGATACCAACATATTGTACTTTTTTCTCCTCAACACAACAATACATTCATTCTACTTCCAAGTCACACCTCATTAGTACAGCATCACACTGACTGACATGGTCTGTTATTAAAATGACCTCTGGTGCTGTAGTTGAGTTTTGCAAATACACCACCTTACAGCTATAAACATAGGAATGCAGAGAAAGGACAGTCTGCTGTTGACAGATGTCCTCAACAAATAAAATATTTATTCCTATTTGCCACCACCTACATGGCCTCACAGTTCACAAAATGCCAAACCTATAGAAAAATCACAATAAACAATGGACTTGAGGCATAGATGCAGAAGGGAAGTTCAGAAGTGAAAAACAGATTGGACCTCATTACATCCAGCCCAGTCCTTAAAATAAATAACCAATTGTCCACGTGATCCATAAATGTATTCATCTGTTCATTGTTAGTATATTTAATTTATTATCAGTTGAAGATGTAACTTTTGAAATATAGTAATTACTGATTTATGGAAGTTCATTCTATTCTAACTAAAGAAAAAAATAATAGACACCTTGTCTTGTAATTTTGTGAAAAGATCTCTCAGATTTGAGAATCTATCTTTTAATTATAAAATAATCAGTTATTACTAATTATCTGTAATTAAACATAAAGGATCTTCTAATTACAAGCAAAATTATGAAGAGTTGTCAATGAAAATTATTGCTTACAACTGCTTGCTTAAACATGCATAAAATAAAATTATACTGATAGAAAAATAGAAAATCCAATAAAATTACATGTTCTGAACAACAATTTTAAGTGCTAATGTTTGACTAATTTACTTTAGGCTACCTTAATAATTAACGTGAATAAGACTGGTTTACACAAACACACATTCTATCATTGTATGTGTTTCTCTGATGATGTGTGTGTCACTGTGTTTGTGTGTCCCTCTCTCGAAGTAGTTACACACACACACACACACACGCACACACACACACACACGCACACACACCAGTTTTGTTTGTGCATATCCATTACACTTCCCTCTTCAGACCATGACCTTTGTCTCCTTCAACACCAGCGGTCTCTCAGCCAATTGCACATCCCCGTCTGTGCCCTCTAGCCGTAGCCCTTGACCTCAACCGGAGGTCAACACCATGACTGGGATTTGATTAACCCCCCGCATTGTTCTTTGAGTCTGCCTGCCACTCACAGTTAGGAAAGAAAATGGGAAGATTCATTACTATTCAAAGTCAGATGTTGCCAAGATGGTCTGGGAGGCTGCAGATATTAAAAAAAGGCACTCTTTTTTTAAATTAAAGTAACCAGGACAAGGCTCTATAGAACTATATCTTCAACAAAATTTTGCAGTGGACAGAATTAAGAATGGGAAATTAAGGAAGCAAAGCTTGATTCAGGAAAACTATAATCAAATATGTTTTTTAATAGTTTTGAGTCAATTCATCAATTAATCCTTTCAGCTCTGAATTAAACATTCTACTCCTCCAATTACGTAGTAAATTGTAGTGAATTGGACCAAAGCTACTTCTTGCATAGGGTTATTCACACTCTGCAAATGAGAAAGTGATCTGATGTTAGAGGAGGAATCAGAGACTTCAATATTTGCTCTGTGTCTTTGAGTCTATGTATGTGCACTGTGCAAGAAGTAACAGTCATGTCATTATGCACTTCTGAACTACACCCATTATGCTTTGACCTGATGTGATTCCTGAGACACTACACTCTCTCATCTAGCCTCAGGAATAACATACCAGTGATGAAGAATTCAAATAAAGTTGTATGTTTATCAAAAGGACAATTAAAGTCTTTGAGTTATTTTGGGCATAAGTAGTGTCTTTCAGAACAAGCATAATGTCTAATATTGACCTGTTGGAAATTAAAAGTTCACATTTCTGCCAAGCTAAGACATATAAACTGCTTTAGGCGTGCATGAAGGAGTGCATACAGTGATTATTATCAAATAAGGAAAGCTAAAATCTTTTTGGTTTTTAGTGGTAAACATAGCTGCAAAGAGCCATGCTGTTTCTGTGAGTTAGAGCGTTCATTTGCAGGTGGTAGTTGGAGCTAGAAAAGTTATGGTTCAGATACTAGTGTAAAGTGATGCACATTAGCAAGATATACACACACAAACACTGTATATGCAATAGTGAAATGACTGATGAAGTGTACTGTCATCATCATTGCCATATGAACATGCACACATTACAAAAAGACTGCTTCCAACATAATTTTATTCACATAATTTGACCAGTCAGAGGAAGCCACATCTAGCTGTCACCGTCCTGTGAAACAACATTGCAGACATTGTTAAAAATCCCCATATTCCCATCAGAAGCACTCATGTTCATGGTTCCAGATGATGTTCATTGTATTGTGGACACAATAAAACCACTCCTAACTTCACTGTCACACAACTCACTGTGTGTTTTTGCTTGAGAGTTGTGACTTCTGTTAACAGAGCGGTCTTGTTGGTATGAATGGGGAAGGTTTTATGACAGTGTGTGACTTTGAGTGGTAAAGCCCCCTTTCTAAATAGGACTGAATTGAAATTCTGTAACCAGAATAGAAGCCTCTGCCTGTAAGGAAAAATAATGAATTATGTTAAACTTGTTATCGAGTAAATGACAAAATAGATGCTCTAGACCATTGATGTCAAGCTCATTTTAGTTCAGGGGCTACATTTTGACCTCCAACAGGCCGGATCAGTAAAATAATAGCGTAATAACTTATAAATAATGACAAATCCAATTTTTTTAAAAATCTTTGTTTTAGTGCAAAAAATGTAAAATTACACTACGGAATTTTTTACATTTTCAAACTATCCTTTTACAATAAAATATAAATAACCTGAACATCCATGAACACCCTGAAATTTCTTAAGACGAATAATTACAATTTTAACAGTATTATACCTTAGCTTATCATATACACATGTGCATTACAATTTACAGATTTCAGTTGATCTACAAAGACACAAAACATTTAGTAGAAGGCAACTGGAACTGAAAAATGTAACACCTAACTTTACGATCAATACTACCTCTCTAGACTTGGTGACACTCTTGATTGTCAGTATCTTCTGTGTAATTTGTGCACTTTTTTTTTAAAATTACCCTGTGGGCCAGATTGAACGGTTTGTAGGCCTGGTTTTGACCCGCAGGCCACATTTCTAAAAATAAGAAATTAATTTTACATATACATAACCCATAAAGACACCAACATTGAAATTAGTCCTGTGGTCAACACTCTAGCGATAAAAACACACTAATGTTGCACTTGCTCTTATAGGTCACAACACAAAAATGTCATGTACAGTCTTGAAAAGCCATACCTGGTCCTAAAAGTAAAAACATGTAAATGTCACACTGTCTTGAAGGTAAAAACACTCATATGTTGTGCTGGGTCTTATCAGGTTAACAGACCAAGGTGGTACATGCACATTTACAAGCTGTAGCCCTCCCCTATCTGTGTAGTATATTAACTGAGTTTGACAGTATCTGGGGTTTCACACCATATGCTGGCCCAGCTGTTGCTCCCAGTGGTGCTTTGGACTGGAATCCCCTCGCCAAATGTGGCTTTGGGTGTGTTTGTGTTCCAGCCTGCCTGTGTGGTAAAAGCTGCCCACTGATTACATTGTGCTGCTCACTTGTGTTACACATGTATAAACGACTTCCAGCTTCGTCTGGTAAAGGGGAGGGGGGGCTGGGTAGTTTAGAGCAGAGACGCGAGGTTCTATATAAAGACCCTGTTAGCTTTGTGGAGCCGCTTCTGTCACCACATCTGGGCTACCATGTGACACCTAAACTAATGTGTGGGGGAGTAGAACAAGCGTTATTCTTCTGCACATCCGTTTCTTGACAGGATGCTGGCTAAGTTATGGTTTTTATTGTTTAAGGCTGTACCCAATATTCAGATATGCTCAAAACATCCCCTGGAATAAACTGTTTTGTTGAAAAATAAAAATAAAAATAATAAAAGCATGCCTTGCTCTGAAACGATGTGCACATCTGTAGTCATTGCTAAATTGAACAGAATAGCATTATTACTTGCATTAGTATAATGGTGGTTAAATTATATAGAATTTAGTTTTATAGTGCATAAGAAGTTTTATTTTTATTTTTGAGAGATTAACTGTTTTAGTTGAGTTTTTAGTTTTAGCGTTGAGTTTTCAGCTTCAGAAAGACATTCAAACTCTCGGTCAGTTTGCAACCTCAGGTCAGTGTTACAATACAACTCCCAGGATGCATTTTGAAAAACAACAGTCTAATGCCAAGCTTCAAATTCTTCTGTTCCTCCAAAGTGTAGTCATGTTATAATAATACTTTTTAGCAGCAGTTTGATGCCATGATAATTCACACTAAGGCTAATGGGTATTTTAGTATACAATGTCACTTAATTATTTCAAATGACACTTCCTTTACATGACCTGAGTTTTATAGCTTTGTTAATTTTTCATTAGTCTTTCACTTGGGTTTAGAATTTTTAGTGAGTATCCCACATATTGGTGACATTTAAATTTTTTACAATGGTTGGACATTTGTTATTCCTTTGTAGTATTGTAGTATTCTATCAAGCCAACTTTACAGGCAAAGCCCTCAGGCAGTATTTTGGTTAAGGTTAAAAGCGGTGTCCGAGCACCTGCAGTTTTGGATTTCACTTGCAAGGCTGTTTCAGATGACAGTTTTAGTTTCTGGACCTCAAGCACAAGCTCCTACCGTGCACATGGTTTCACATCCCAACTACCCCTAGCATAGTTAAACATAATACAATGGACTTTAATAAGCTCCAGGGTGTAAATTCAACTGCAGCTGTGGTACAGTGTGTACATTGTTGCCTACAGTATACTGCATGAATAATGTATTTCAGATTATTCAAAGGCAGAGGTGTTGGTTTACGTATTGTAAAAAATAAGTGGCAGCTCAACAAAAGCAAGCTTTTTTTTTTTTTTTTAAAGCAGTATCCTTGTTTTGTCTCAGTGCACAGTATGTGCACTGTGTCTCTTAGGGGAAAGAGGAAGTGTTGTGTGTCAGCAGTGCTGCTTATGTATTTCCAGTATGATGTAGAATACTCTGAAAACAAGAAGTGAGACAAATGATGTCAATGAAAACTAGCACAAAACTGATCGAAGACCTTTACAACAGTCTGTACTTTCTAAGAGGTTTTTGTGTCATTATTATTGCATTCATTATAGCCTGGCATAAATGTGTCCATTCTTGCTAATGATAATTGCTGTGGAAGTGCTCTTATCCACTTCGTTCCTTTGCTAGAATACAACTGAGTCCCATTAGACTGATGTAACTGCAGGCTTTTCTGCAGCTTCTGCTTTGTACTGTCAATTTTTCCCTGCCAGTTATCGCTATGGATTCTTCAAGGCTGCAAATTAGCCTGTAATATACTGTATGCTATCAAGTCCCTGGTCTGACCCGCATTTATCTTCTGTTTTTCAGAAGGAGAGTTTCTCAGTATATGGCGAGTACTGCAGCAACCATGAGAAGGCTTTACGACTTCTTATGGAGCTTAACAAGATCCCCAACATCAGGACCTTCCTACTGGTAAGACCTACCTCCTTAGTTAACATGTTTGTGCTGCTTCCCCACCTTCACCAAGATCTTCCTGCCTCTTTCCACTGTATCTTTGACTTCCTTTAATTTTTTTTATCAAGTAAAATGTCTTTTTTAATTATTTAATGTTACAAAGTCATATTTGCCCGTGGGTGCATTTACAAGGACTTCAGTATTCTGGGTAATATTCTTTTTTTTAATCCTGTTTTGTGTTTGGATTTCTAAACATTAAGAGGTGATTTCAGAAACCTAGGTCAGTTCTTATCCTGGTTTGGAGAAACTCATACATAAAAGCTTAAACACTCGGGGTGGGGGTGGGGGTGGGGTAACAGAAAGCAAACAATAGTGGAAACAACTGTCTCTTTTGTAGTTAAAAAAAACCAGACTGGTCTTTACATAATGAAACTAATGTAGTAGGCAGTACAGGTACGTAAACTATCGACCTGCACCCCTGTGCAAGTCCGTAGTAAACAGATGACAGGATTCACGTTCCCAAATCAGTTCATAGCAGTACAGGAGTAGTTAAAAAAGTGGCACTATGTGGCCATATATCATAGCCATAGAAGTTTGATAAAAAAAACTTTACAATTTTACCAAATTTTCGGTAAACATGCTGTCCACTAGTGATATTGCAAGTGCATTCCCTGTCCCTCTTGTCACCCATTGCTGGCTTTAACCCTTAAAGACCCACAACTATTTTTGTCGTAACTTCCAATTTCAGTGATTTATCACCATTAATCACAATACTATCCTCTGCATTTTGCTTTTTTTTTTTTTTTTTAATGTAAATCATGTATTTCCCTTTATTTAACTTCTTGACCATGTAGATGGTCAGTAAAACTCAGAGTAAATTTAAAGGGTATGTTATCAAAATAGAGAAAACTGAAGAAAAAGTGACTTTTTCAGTAAAGATATCAATTACTGGACATAAAAACAAGTGTCTGCATCCACTGTCATTTGTCAAACTCTGTGGGTTTTACTGGTGTATCAGCGTTGTTGAAGATGACTGTATTTCCATATTCAGTACAGAGCCTCTGAACACCCAGATGGGTCATATCTGATGACCATGAAAAGATGACAAACTGCATTTTTCTTCAAGTATGTACGTGATAGGATTTGTGGATGAACAGGTATTAAACATTTTAGATCAGTAGATGGCTTTGGTTGGTGGTGGATGTTTGGGTCTTTATGGGTTAATGTGGATAAATCAAATGTGCCATGTGATGTCAGCATCTAATTGTGCTCACTTTCAGCAGCCACAGTCAAATTGATTTAGACCAGTGTCAGGTTAATTGCTTTGCTGTGTTGCACACATGGCAGAGTAGCCAGGATATTAGGATTTATCCTATAAGTAGGGATATAGACTATCCAGTTTTCAGGTTTATGCAATGTAAAAGCTATATCCTGAACATGTAAACACAATTATTTTCTCTAGCACTCACTCATAACCTTGATGTCTTTTTCAGCATCTTCTGTTGCCCTACATATTGTTCCTCCCCTGAGTTTTATTTCTTCCTCTGTTGTCTATCCACCCCTTTTCCTTCCACATTGTCACCTCTGTTTCCATGTTAATACTTGAATAAAAGACAGAAACCCTAACAAGGTCAAAGGGTTCTTCCTGTCCGGACAGGATGCAGTAATGTTTCCGCCGCCAGCTGTTTCCACCTTTTACCACCCAAACCTTTAGGCCCTATACAATGAACTCAGAACAATGACATGGCCCTTTGAGCGGGGTCCTGACTGTTGCGACTCCAGGCCAGCCAGCTGTGGAGAGTTGGCAGCCTTTTTGGGATTGGCTGTGAGATCTGAGGGGCCCATGTTTGTCACTGCCTGATGGTTTGCTTCCATGGCATTATTGTGACCAACGAAGCTGGAAAGAGTGGGTGATGCTGTGTATGCTGGGGCTTTTTGCTTCCCTTGGCTCAGTCATGCAGTGGTTAATTGGTTAGGTCTTATGTGACATTGATGCTTCCAAAATAAAACCTCAACACAACATCTGGTTCTGTATTAAAGCAATTGTCACACCTGCTCGGTGTAACAACAAATACTGGGCTAACTCCTGTGTTTTGTGTAGCAACCATCCTCAAAATAGAAACTGGACAGATGAACTAAACACTTGGTAAAACACAAAGCAGTGTCTGTCAGATATGTTTATGAATTTATAAAACAGTTTTTTTAGAAGAGCAGATAGAAAAAAAGAAACAATTTTACTTACCTCAAGGGATGACTGTCGCAAATCATGGACATAGTAATTAATTGCAGTGTGATACAAGCTGCCGTTGGCTTCTTTTCCACTTTGTTAAGTTCAAGTGTAGTTTTTTCTCAGATTAAACCATTTCCATATTAATTGAATCACACAAAAAAGCAGGCTGCTGAAATTATACGTAGAAATGGAGTGTTAATTGTGTTGGAAGAGGAGGGAGGAGTAAAGTGGAAGCGAAAGGAGGTCAGAGTGAAGAGCAGAGGGAATTCTGAGTTTAAGCTGGAACATTACAAATAAGCAGAAGATGAGAGGAAAAGGGGAGGAGGAAGCCAGGAAGGATTTAGATGGCAACTGGGGTGCGAGAGAGTGCAAGAAATGAGAGATGAATAGACCAGGAATCTGCAGAATTCCAAAGTTTTGTAATCATGATCTGCATTTTTGCTTCTCATTTTTCCATTAGAAGTGCTACAGTAACCCCCCCCATGCACATACACAGTCCTCTCGTGCTCAGAGTTGAAAGGAGTTGCCATATGATTATAATCCTCCAAACTGATCTCCTGCCTTCTTTCCCCCTGGAGAACTCTCAAGTGGTTTATCTGCATGGCTGCTTTTGATCTTTCATCCCATCCCATGAGCTCATAGCACTCTGACAGGCTGCGTTCCTTCAAAAAATACAAGGGATAGAGAAACCATGACTGTAAATGTAGTCCCCCACTTCAGAAGAAAACCCCCTCCTTTCAACTGGTTATGGGGGGCAGCCTCTAAAAGCCCAAATCTTGTTTGGAATGAGGAGGCATTATAGAGGTTTCTCAGCGATCATCTTCTTGAAGGAGTAGCTATTTTCAGAGGGATTTCTTTGACACAGTAGAAGAAATGTAGTATGATATAGATACAGCCATGGAGTTTTGTTTTAAATGACACTGAATTAAATCTTTTTGCATTAGGGAGAGGAAGAATAATCATTGTATGAAGATAAGTAACATACATGTCATGTAAATCAAAGTATAAAAGCATGACACACAAGGAAAAAAGGTTCAGTGAATAAAGTATTGGGTTAATGACCACATCCTGTAACCAAAGTTGAATTTATTATATTCAGTATGTAGTCATTTATTATGTTTATTATGTTTCATATGAGTTTTATCTGTGGTTTAAAGGTTCAGTTCGGAAGATTCATGTGTGCTTGGTGCTTACATGAAGTTTGCATTGAAGTTTATGTTGTACAAGGAGCTGGTCATATGTTGACATCCGTTAACTCCATTTTGTGAACTATCCCTTTTGCCTACACCCATGATAGCCATGACAATATATGGATAATATCGGAGCTCATTGATACTCCAGTTCTTAGTTATTTAGCCCTCAGGCTGGTACCCCCCTAATGCTGATGGTCACTCCTGAGTTTTTGACTTAGGCATATTCCCATAAACTGTTTTCTTGCTTGCTTCAGGTGCATTTTACCTTTTTCCTTCATATTCATTTGTCATTTTATGGAAACACAACTAGTGGTGTTTGTTCCTCTATAGCTGCAGCAGTTTTGACGCGCACAAGACAGACTCTTGACGTAAGTTTCACTTTAGCACAGAAACACTTGTAAATCTTACATTCTGAGCCTTTGAATAATATCAGATAAAACTGATGTAAAATACCAAGTAAATAAAACTTCGGTGACAGGATGTGGTGACTTTAGGATTTTTTCCCACCATCTATGGTATTTGTGGTGAGATGTCTAAACCAAAACTGTGTACAGATGGGACATGTTACAGTATTGTTAAGAGGCAGAAAGAATAGAATAGTGAAAGTCACAGTTGCAGTAGATTGTTAACCAGTTACAAAAAAAACAATACATTTCTCAATTTAAAGACTTAAAATCATATTATTATCTTATCATAATAATCACAAATTTAATTGCAGATTTAAAAAAAAAACAACAAATTATTAGAAACCCAAATAACAACCAAAAACATGAATTACATTTCAGGAACATCAAAACCATTAGTCCACACATGTGCCTTATTTACTTTTTCAGCTGATGAAAGACATGGCTCCATTACAAAAGTTAACTATTTTTAAATAAAGTAGACATATGGACAATTTGCCACATGTAAAGCTTTGATTAGTCTCTGTCACAGGTCTGCAGACTGTCTCTTAAAGAAAATAACAGCAGCCCCTTTTCTACCACAGGAACTTTTACTCATTAGGAACTTTTGAAAAAACCTTGGCCTATTTTCATTGAAATTACCTGGATGGAAAAACTTCCGCTTGATCCTAAACTTTCCCTGAAAAAAAATTCGTAGTAGGGGGGTGGGACTTTTTAGATTCTCTAGAATTCTTGAGGGACGGGGCTGTGTGCTGAAGAACGCTGATTGTTTAAAGTTGCTCTTTTGAGCATATTTGGCCCAAACTAAGCTGAGTGTATTCATCTTGTTCCTACGACTGTATTGCAGTCATCTGTCTGTCCATCCAAATATGCTAAAGACCACATTCAGCAAATACACACAAAAGAGCCTGGATCTTGTTGAACGTATGCTGAACACTCAAAAGAAACGTAGTAGGACTTGGAGTCAGTGACTCTGAATGACCAAGCCTCATTTGAATACATTTTCAGGAACTTTGAAGTGTGGTAGAAAACGCAAAGCACAGATTACCAGGAACTCTTTTACCTAGGTAAATAAATTCTTAGTAATAAAAGTTCCTGGGTATCTGGTGGGAAAGGGGCTCATAATAGTTAGTTAAAGTCTAGTTTATTGCTGAAATAACTCTTGAGAAACAACAAACAATGAACACAGCTCTACAAATGTTTTCCAAGCAGATGCAGTTTCCAAATTATGTCAGTATAGAAACCATTTGAATGAAGTTTTCTATTTGGTAAATTAACCACTTTGAAAGAAGGTCAGATCATAAAAAGCATCCAATTAAAATATTTTGAAAAGTGTTTTTCACAAGAGACATCTAATCATATTTTTCTCTTTCTTGCTTTTGCTAATTTATCTTCTCTTTCACATTCATTCATCCTCTGGATTAAAAAACATGTAAATTTTATGGTTCCCAATACAATGATATCAGATACTTTGTATTCAGTCCCTTGTATTTACTGTTACTGTGAGTGTCACTGTTCATGTCACTTCAGGCAGAATCTCATTTAATGTGTGTAATTGTAAACTGGTGGGTAATGGTGTTTTTTTACGTTTCTTTTTCAGCACTGTATGCTACTAGGAGGAAAGAAAAGTACAGATATTCCTCTGGAGGGCTACCTACTCACTCCCATTCAGAGGATCTGCAAGTACCCTCTGCTCCTGAAGGTACGTTCATCGTAACAGAAGCTGTTTGCTATTGCATTGCCTTCGTGACAAACTGAAAACTCATATGTTAACTGCCATCAGAAACGCTGTCATAACCAACTGACATCTCTAGACACCCAGCCTTCCCCCGCCCACTAGTATTTTCAGCAGTGGAGGCAGTGGCAATTTAGCATGTTGAGCAGTATTTGCTCATGCTAGTATTAAAGGTCAATGAAGGTAAATGTGGGCATGTTACTGGAAACTCCTCAGTGTACAGTTTCAAGTCAACCAAGGCAACCCGAGAGTGAGTAAGGGCAGCCATTATAAACTGCTGCTTCTAATCCAGCTGAGTGCTTGTGTTCAGAGCTCCTACTCAGCATGAAAATGTATGATGTATGAAATTAGATTTTAGTCATTTCTGGGTCTGGATAAGTATGATAAAAAGAAAACAGGCAATTATTTGTGTTTCCAGATTATTTCCCTGAAATGGATTTCTAAAGTGTAAAAGGCAGACTTTCTAGAAATAAACTGATTGTACAAGAGTGTTTTTCATGGCAATAGGAGCAGCAGCCCAATGTGAAATGAGGATGATGTGACACAGCTTCATATTTTTAAAAAGTACAAAAGAATTTATGGCTTATGACTGAGCACACACTCTTAGGTTAAGATGCCTCTATGCTTGGAACATTGTTCATTGTTTGGTGTTTTGTATGAGCTACAGTAACAGATCTTCAATCTTCTAGCAATGATGTGACAACATCATTGCATACATATTCATTAAAAGTTATTACTATCAACACTCCATTACCTCCTGTAGTCACAGTGTTTTGGCTTCACTTTATCGTAGCAGCATTGAAATTGTGTCTATGATTAGCATAAGTGGAGGGCGGCAGAACTCTTATTGTGGCAGATTTTTGCACTTTGATATTCAATTCCAGATACTACTCAAATATTTATTCAGTTATTTATTGCTTTTTTTAATCTGCTCCTCACCAGGAACTGTTGAAGCGAACCCCTAAAAAGCATGCCGATTATCCAGCAGTGGAAGAGGCACTACAGGCCATGAAAGCTGTCTGCTCCAACATCAATGAGACCAAGAGGCAGATGGAGAAACTGGAGGCTCTGGAACAGCTGCAATCCCACATAGAAGGCTGGGAGGTAAGAGCTGGAGAGCATGATGTGGGGGGGAGGGTCAACAAAATGGATTCACATGGGGCAAGATGGGATGATAGAGGTCAGCTGAACGGGGGGCAGTAACTTCCTTGAAATAAAAAAATAATAATAATAAGATTGACATGGTATGGCTAGGGTTAGTGCTGTGATATTTCATTTTGTAAAGGGGTAAAGCAAGGGAAACATGTTAAAGTATTACACATCTGTAGCCTCATAGCATATTTGTCCGATGCCACGATTATGCTATGAGACTAACAAATGTTTGACATCCACCAGGTCATTGGCTACCCATTTACGGATGAGCTGCTTGTGTGTTTATGTGAAGTTGATTTTTGTTTCTAGCTTACTGCATTTTTACACTATGCTAACAGTACCTACTATTGTACACTGGTGAAATTATTGAACAGAAAAAAGACTCAGAGTAACCTGTATTTTTACTTAAAACAGAAATAAGTATTTTATGGCTCTTATCATGGATGCAGGCAACAGAAAAAGATTGCAATGCATGAAAATCTGAATGCAGATAAATAATTATATTTTCATACAACTGCCTTAAAATATTGTAACTGTACATTACTAAGGTAATAACAGATGTTATTACCTTAGTAATGTAATTAGTTAGCATCAACAAACAACTGGCTGTCAGTATAAAAACATACTCCAACACAACTTCATGGAAGTACACAAGCACTTGCAAATAATCATGTAGAACATTGAAGTGATTTGATTACATTTAGCCGATGTTTGAACTAATGTTCAGTTTATGTTTTGGAAACATGCTAAAGGTAGGTACGCGTTACCTTACAAATAAATGCTAATACATGCATTTTTGCTTCACACTTATTATGTTATAACCAAAAACAATAACCCCAACCTTGTTATAAGCTCATAATCTTAACCTAACTCATCTGTTATAAGCCTATCCTTTGGTCCCATGAACTTTCACTTATGGCTAGGAGTCAATTGAAAGGTTGGATCATAACAGTTAACATAACAACCAGACTTTTTGGGAAAGATCTCACCCACCAACCCTCCATCTATCTTATGAGTTAAATGCTCTTGCAGCCAAATCACCGCTTAGAGTGCAAGGGGCCATGGATGGGGCTTGGGAGCCTAGTGAAGGGTCCGGCACATTTTTCACGCCTCCCTCACCCACCACAACAGAGGCCTTGTCTTTAGTGGGCACCAATGGTACAATCCACCCTCACAGGGTGCCAAGGGAGATGCCAATAGGCAAACTGCCCAATCAGAGGAGACTTGGGAAGCACAGCTCTAGTCTCACATGTATAGGGAGAGTGAGATGAGGGGACCTCTGGAGGGGAGAGGAGAAGAAAAGTGAAGGATGGAACCAGAACTAGAGACTGGGCCTCCCAAAGGCATCCAGCTGTCCGTCTGCCAAAACAGAGCCCTTTCCCCCCTTTTCTTTTCAATGATAGAAATAATAATTTTGTTTTTGAATTTCACCAATAAATGAACATTGTAGCATATTTGGATCCCTATTGTATTAAATAATCATCAATTGTAACAATCAAATATTCTATGCATGTCTTTTATTTATTTTAGGATCTGTGTATTGGTGAAGTATGCAACCACAATCTGCTACTGTACATCCTTTAGTTTTGCTTCACAGGTTTAACCCACAACCAACCAGTCATGTCAGTGTGTGGTTATATATTTCTTGGTAAGTTGTTTATTCTTCATATCTTTTAATTTAGTGATCCATCACTTAAAGTCAGTTTAATGTTCTTTCAGATATAAAAGCACTGCAGTCACTCTTGAATAATTTCAAAGGTTCTTCATGTGGGGTCTTGGAGGACTAATTGCAGAAACTGAATATAATATGTTTTTGTTTTCATTGATTGATTGATTGCAGAAGAATTTAAACCTTTGTGTAGTCATAACTTTAGAATGAAGCATTTATATCTACAGACAGAGCAGGTGATCTCCTCAGAGTCTCCCAGTTTGTGCCACTATGTTTCTACAGCATTCCCAAACTGTCCTTTTTCCATTTTGTATGGATTGCATTAATGTTAATATAAAGGTGTGTTACTGTTCCCTGACCACAGTTAATATCCATGAAATGGAAAGAAAACACCGCCTCTGTTTGTTTACGGTTTTTTTTTTTTTTTTTTTTGTTACAGCAGCTGTAGAGGAGGATGAGGTTAGGAATATTTAGTTAGTCTCAGTCTGCAGCTTTACTACTACATGTCACTAACTTTAACATGATGAATCTATGACTTCCTTATTTGTTTTCCTCCTTAACAACAACAAAATAGCTGTTAGTAATCATTTTATTATTTACTCACATTCCTGATAAATCAATAAAATCATTTCGGAACCTAAGAAAATAATCATCAGCCACAAAAAACAGTAGCTTATCATACTGGGGGAGCCCACATTTCTGGTCACAAGGAGAAACACACCTACTCTTTCGCATTGTAAACAGGTTTTGGTTTTATATATATATATATATATTTGTCAAGAATGAGGTTGAAAGAATAGAAAAGGTAAGCTATGGTCATATGGAAAAACAGCTCTGTCAGTGGGAGAAAATATCTTTATCCAGATATGTACAGCTGCATAGCCACAGAAATAATTATGGAATAATGATTAGTTTTACAGTAAATCACTCACTAGAAATGTTGTCTTTCTCAGGATAAGGGCTAACAGCAGAATATTTTATGTAAGTGAAGGGAGTCAGCGTTGGCAATACAAGTGGCTGATGTACGGTACTGATGAATGAGTTTAAGTCATTGAATTTACACAACAAATTTTGTAGAACTTAAACTAATTAAACCTCTTGTAAATTACACATCATTATTCTAGACTAAATACACCATCGGTCAAAATTAATGAGTATCTTATTAATTTAGGAGAAAACAAATTTTTGTGGAGGAAGAAAGACTTCTTTCCTGTGTATTTCCTCTGAGCAATTTGGTTAAAGCTCAGAAAGGCACTTAAACTCAACCCTTCCCTCAGTAGTGCCTTCAACCTAACAGCATTAGTCTTGCTTTTCTTTCCACTCTCCAAGCTAATCACCTCCAAGTCTAATGGAGGAGGCCGCCAGTAGTGCCGAATCAGGCCCAGACACATTACTGCCGCTCAGATGCTCCGTACACACACTCTCATATACTGATGCACACACACACACATTTGTTCGACACTTACACAAACATAAAGAATGCATGAAAGTGACGTACCTACAAACAAACCTCTTAAAACACATGGATGTTTGGTCATAAGTGCAGGCATGCCCCCCTGAATGCTTATACACACACTCATGCCTCAGCTCTGTGCAGTTAACATGAGGTAGAATCAATAGTCTGAAACCAGATCTCCTCCCCACACCCACTCAGCATGCACCTTTAGAAAAGCTCAGAAATTATAGGACCTCAGCAGCGATGACCATCCATAATAAATACTTTCTCATGGGAATCAATTATGGATGGTGGAGAGTGGGTGTGTCCATCGGGGGATTTCTGCAGGTCTGTGGCATCTCTGTGGGGGAGGTCGTCTGATGCCCACACATGGATGTTGTTAGTTCCACATGATTTGAAGTGGAATGATCTGTTTAACAATGACTGATGAGATGTTGTTAACTTTAATTCCTTGGCATCCAATTAAAACTGTTAATATTTCCTTGCGCCTTTCATTTCTGAAAGTTGTCATTCACAGCTCAGATAGGATCATGTATGTGCAAGGATGTACTTGCATCAATCTGCATTGGTGAAAAATGGATTCTATTCCCCAGCTGAAAATGTGAACTCACTGGAAATGATTTTCTAAAAATAGTCATGCCTAAATAATGTTGTAATTGGTCCTGAGGTCCAGTGTTTTTGTGAAAAGGTTAATTAGACACCATGCTGTGGTCAATGAACACTTTGCACTATGAGACCCTCATCACCAAAGAATGAGAAGTTCATGAATTTATTCCCTTAAAGGTCTCTTTTCAAAATAGAGAAAAGTGATGCTGTTGCAGAGTGATGTGCTGTTTTCTGTGCAAGAACAGAGAAGTTCACTGGGTTTTTAAATAATATTTTTCTTAAACTGGCATTGCAGAGGTAGAAACATGCTCTCAGTTTGCTCTCAGTTCTGTGCCACGCCTCATGTATTTCCTTCCTCAATGTATGTATATTTGTGTGTGTACAGGCATGTATTTCTAGCCTGTGCGCATTTATTTATATTCTAAGAACACAATAAAAAAGCCTTTTGTTTGTTCCTAAAACACATTCCCACAGAAAAGCTTAACTAGGCCAAGGTACAGTGTTGTTTTTTTTTTTTTTTAAAAAGGCTATTCAGTTAACCTAAAGACGTTTTACACTTAAGACTACATTATAGAATGGAATGTGTGCACTCCTTAATTTTACAGGGGGTGTAAATTAAAGTTGGGTGTGGGACATTCATGTTGACTTTTTTGTCTCATTAATGATGGAATGAAAACAAATTCTTCACATTGTCCAATCTGCTCTTCATATTGTTTCCCTGAGATTATGAACTCTTAATGTTTTCATAAAGCAACAGAGTTTTAAATGAAAATCCTTGACTGCAGTCAGAGTTTTAACTCCATTAAAAAAACAAAACAAAGAAAACTGTTGCTGCGGTTCACAAATACAACACAGAACACAGTGGATATTAAGTGGAATGAGATGTTTTCCCACTTAAATTCTACTAATGTGTGCTTGCAATGAAGACTGCTGATGTCAGATTATCTGCTTTTTACTCCTTTTTGCTCCTCAGGGTACCAACCTGACAGATATCTGCACAGAGTTGCTGCTTCATGGAAATCTACTCAAAATCTCAGCTGGAAACATCCAGGAACGAGTCTTCTTCCTCTTTGACAACCTTCTGGTTTACTGCAAGAGAAAGTCTAGGTGAGTTTCACAGCTTCAGAAAGACTAAAAAATCCCACAGCAACCACATGTCATACAAGTAAAAAGAAGAAACACTCTTGTATTTTTATTGACTGACCCCTAGAAAGAAGCCAGACCTGGAAAATAGTCACTAATGCCCAATTCCTGTTTGTGGAGGTTCTGGTTCTTGGTATGCAAGCAAAACAAAAACACCTCCGTGTGTCTGCAGCACCCATAACCTGTGTCTGTATGAATGTGAATGTGTATGTGTACGTACACACAAGTCCTTTCTCGCTACGGCTCTGGCATCAACGGATGTTTTCCCTGTTGAGTGTAACCACAGCGTTGTCTCATTTCCCAGGGTTTCTGGAAAGAAGTCCACCAAGAGGACCAAGTCTATCAACGGGCCCCTCTATGTGTTCAGAGGCCGAATCAACACTGAGGTGATGGAGGTGGAAAATGTGGAAGATGGAACAGGTTTGTATTTGCCCAGCAGCGTTGCCTTTGGATGCTGTTCATTCATGCAGCCATGTCAGGGTTAAGCATTTCTCATGTGTGTCTGATGTAACTGCCGTGTAACCAAGACTCCTGATTTATTCAGTGTCTATTCAATGTGCTTCAAATATATATTTTTTTCTTTTAAAAATGCTCACATTTACTGGCATTAATTAGTCTTTATTGCTCATTTCAAATCTTTGCTCATCAAAGATCCGTGCTGTTTACAGACTGGTGGTTGGATATGAATCAGGTACTTGTTGACAGTTTGGGTGGAGTATCGTACTTGCACCTAGTTTCAACAGGATGCTGCTTGCAAACCTCATAACCACCTTTTCATGCTAGCTATGTAGTAATGGCTGAAGGTGTTGATATAAATCTGAAGTGCAGAAGAGGCCTAAGATAGGAGATAAACTTTACAAGCTTTTGTACTGGCTGAGAGACTGTATGAAAGTTGAAGGGCTGTTTGTGACACCAGTGTCAGTCATCTTATTTTGCTGTTGTGGTTTGGTGTAACGCGTCGTGCTATGCTTTGTACACATTTGTCTGCCGGTGTAGAAACACTGTGTCTTCCTCTCTCTGACATGTTTCCTCTTTTTTTTTCTCTTCTCCACTGGTAGAATATTTTGCAAGCTCACATGACCTTTTTTTCTGCATGTTTGCTGCCCCTGTCACATTCATGCTGCTGAAGGGGAAACCACAAAGAAAAACATGCCCTATTCGCAGAACTAAGGGGTCCCGCATCGAAAATGCATATACTTGTGAACTCCCAGAGTGGGGTTTATCTGACTAATGTGTAAAAAAATGAATTACAACAAAATGGGTTATTTAGGGTTACCTGGAGGAAAACTGGACAGAAGTTGAGAGAATGTAGTGCTTAAGATGAAAGACAACAGAAGTCAACATTTTACTAGAATCTGTCTTTTTCCATTGACTTAAATAGACTGGTGATGGTGGTATGTGTGTCTCAACCTTACTACCCACCACCCTCTTCTGTTCCTGTGGAGCAGGAGCTGCTCCCCATGGGTTCTGAAGTATCAGATCTATTTATATGACCTTTGTGTGTGAGACTAATGCGCCCCATTACCAGTGGCCATTCATTATTCAGCAGCAGCTCACCTGCAGCTAAATGGATGGTAAAATTAGAAAGGGATGTGGAGAGATTTTGTTGAGTAAGTAAAAAGCTAGTCTTTTGAGTGCTCTCACAGTGCAGTATATTTGTCTTTTTAATCGCTTCGGTAAATCTTTGCTCCAGTAGTGAATTGTTCATAGATCTAACTTCAAGAACATCTTTATAAACGTGATTTGACTGTGTTTGGGATTATTATTTACGTTACTCATCCCTGAGGTCACAGATAACATTACAAGAGTACGTGGTTTTTTCATATTTCCTGAAATTCCAAAACATTTTTAAGGAAGCATGAAATGAGATGAAAGGAAAGAAAAACAAAAATGACAAAAGAGTGAGCTAGTCCACTAGAAAATTGTTTAATTGTCTCTGATTGTCCTTAAAAGTGCTATATTAATTTGATATGTTACTTTATTTATGTATTTATTTTAAAAAACATTTACAGTGGTTTAACCTGGCCATGTGACTAATTCACAGCCAGCCCTTATATGTTAGAGCAAAACCAAGTTCTGTCTGTCCATCTGTACTTTCGTCTGAGATTTTTGTCCAACCCAATTCTTGAAGACTGTTTAACTGATTCTTTTCATATTTGACACACATGTTCTTTACCACATCATTGCACTGCATGATGGCAGAATTTCAATTTTGGGATTTTTTCACTTTTTTTTTTTTAATTCATACTCAGAAAGAAAATTTGTCCAGTTTTTGAAAAGATTGAGAGTTAAGACTCAACATTTTTCCCTGGGTAGGCAGGTTATCAGTGACCTGAAGGGGCAAAGTGTTGTGCGACAGGGTGGGGGTATTAGTAACCTCACTTCTGTTAATCCATCCATCTCTTTGTTCATAGGTTTATGAGAAAAATGCAGATTTCCATGAAACTGGTTGGACGGGTGGGGCATGGGCCCAGAACTAACCCAGTACTTTTTGAGGAGGTCCATTAAAAAAGGGGTGGAGTCTGAAGTTATTATTATTATTATTTTTATTTTCTTTAACGCTGGAGAGCTCTGGGCTGATTTAGAACTTAACAGTTTGATAAATATTATTACTACTAGGTTAACAGACTACTGGAAGTTGAATTTGGTCTACACATAGTGAAAATGCTACCTCCTGTCTTGTCCTATTAATGACAGATTTTGGAATTTAAAGAAAAAGATGGGAATAGAAATGTTGACTTTAGTTTTAATAGTTATAATATAGAACTTCATTACAATTTAATTGTTATGAAGATTAGTTTTAGTGAACTATATACACAATTTTGTTTCAGTCAAATCAGCTAATATTTGCGAGTTACTTAACAGTAGCTGACATTAACAGTCCTAAATGGTGGAGGTGCAGCTGTACATAACCATGGAAAACACATCTGTGGGGGTTTTTAAGTTAACTTTAATTTATATAAAGCTACAAAATTTTATTTCAAAATGCTGGTAATGGAGTGGCATATTTGCACATGCATAGAACAAATTGGGTGTCCAGTATGGATTGGGGAATGATGATACTAACCACTGGCAACAACAGACAATAAAGAGGAAAAAATAAGTCATGTTTTGTCCTTTTATAGTTGTGTGGGGTCTACACTCCTGTGCCTTCTCTTGTTTAACCGTGGTCAGATGTTTAGTAAAAATATCTTTTTTTTCTCTTGCAGCTGACTATCACAGCAACAATTACACAGTGACTAATGGCTGGAAGATCCATAACACGGCTAAAAACAAATGGTTCGTCTGCATGGCCAAAAATGCAGAAGACAAGCAGAAGTGGCTTGATGCCATCTTGAGGGAGCGGGAGCAGAGAGAAAGTGAGTAACTTTTTTTGTAAGGATAACTCATGTGAAACTTCTGTTTTCAAGTGTAAATCTAGAAAGGGCTTTTTTTTAGTCTAAAATATTTCCTTGTGTGGAGAATTCTGCTGTGTGTGTTCATTCAAGTGTTTCATGAAACCGCTGTATAAAACACAGACCTAATTCATGCTCCTTTCACTGTTCATCCACTATATGTTGATGTACATCATGGTGTCACCTTAGATGTACTGGTGGTACACACTAATGGTTGTGGATGTGTTTCTGGCCTGGATACAGTGTTTGTGTCCTACGGTTGTGTCCCACCTTGAACGTGCTGCCTGCCTTTGTTTTTGTAAACACAAGCTTAGGTGACATGACGTGTTCAGTTTGCCCAGGTGACCTGTGGACCAAGCAGATGCTACTATCTACCCTTCACACACATACAACACAGCAGAAGTATTTTTTGGTGAATCGAATCCCCAGGGTAAATGAATGATTGCTGAACTGATTTTCTCATTCATCAACAACAGATGTGTTAAAAACAGCAAAGCTTAAAATAGAATTGCTTTGACTTGACAAACAAAGTGAAGCTCAGTTACATAATATAAACCTGGTGTAATTAGGTTGGGATATTTTCATTGAGATGGACTTTCTCTGTGTGGCCTGTGTTGTATTCAGTATTGTTTTCTGCTGTGGAGTGAATGTACAGATTCACGTATTGATCTTACTTTATATTACCTGTAATAAAAAAAGCAACAACAACTGTGTCCTTTGATAAATCACATATTTATTGTCATTACAATATGTACATAGATATGAACATAGATTATAAACACAGAAGACTTCCTGAAATGTAATGAATGTGAAAATGTACACATACCATGTACTTACCCCCAACTTGTAAACATCTGGCCTACCAGGTGGTGTAAAATTGATGGTGAGTGGTTAATTTATTCATATCATCACAGCAACACTGAACTGTTGTATCTCATATACAGATTTTCCTTGTATCACGCAAGCCTAACATCTAACTTTGTCTTAGTAATGTATTCCAGCCAATGCTGAACTACATTTAACCTGAAATAAAGAAAAGAATGGTTTCTGTAATATCTCTATATAGATGACTTCATTTTAAGAGTGTTGAATATATATTAAATAACTGTGTTTTTATTGCGGGGAGTTAGCACAACTTGTATAATTCAGCATTTTATATCTATTTCTAAATTAATTTTTTAGTCGCACAATTGGCACACCCTGTTGACAGATGTTTTTTTTTTTTTTTTTTTTAATACATAGCAGTTTGGTTATATTGAGTAATATTTAGCTTCTTTCTTGGGATGCTTTTGCAGTGTTGATACTGGTAAACTGATATTCTTGTACATCCTTTAATTGTTTTCTGGGTGAATTCCCTATTTTAACTTGAAAGGTCTTCCCACCTGTTCAGCACAGGCCGTCTGTCTTTGTTATGTTGTATGCATTAGATAATGTGAAAGGCTTTAACAAGATTTGTGGCAGTACACAACAGGTCACCTGATAGCACTGATGAAAAAAAAAAAAAAAAAAAAACTGAACTAGACTATTAAAGCTATTTAGATTTCACTGATAATAGATAGTGCGCCACTGATTTAGTACTAGGACTAAACGGAATATTTCTGTTTTAGTGCAAACTTAAATTGGACCAAAATTAAGTCAATATTCAGAGCATGGTTGGACATTATCAGCCTCTGAACCATTGATGAAAGGGTTTCAGAGTACAAATAAGTACTAAGCAGTGTGCTGCAGCTTGAGGTGTTTAGTTACGACCCAGCGGAAATCGACCTGAGGCTAACAGATGCCAGATCAGTCACAGTGCCCAACTTCCCTGCTTTCTCACTTTCTCCATACACCAGTGGGCTTACTTTTCTCTCAACATATTTACTCCACTCTAGTCTAGACGGAAACCATAACTGCAGCATATGATTATGAAATTTAATCCCATTTATGCACTTTTCCTGACACACCTTAATCAATGCTGTTGTTTTTTTGCATCGCTCCTCTCCCACAGTGTGCTGGACATGTGGCTGTTATTGCTGAAGCAAAGACCAGCCTGTAGTTCCTCTTATCGCTGGTTTCATGGAAGTTTGGGGGAAAATGCGTGGGTTAGATAATATGATACGGGTATTAGTTTGTACCAGTGAGCGCAGGAAGACAAGGAGCTGCTCAAGACAAACTGTGACAGCTGGACCAGGAGCTGGGGGGCCTCTACACTGGACAGACCCCGTCTGTTGTTCAATGACACTCATTGTTTAAGTCTACTCCAGCTGCTGTGAAATGTAATATAAAACCACCTCCATCACAGGCTGTCGGTGCTCAACTCCAAAGACTCAATGGGGAAATTGGATTTAAGAATCAGCCCTGCAGCACTTAACACTGATGCAGAAAGTGCATTGTTGTTCCAATGCTCTGTTTCTCAGTTGTTCAGATTCATATCCCACACTGAGGACTCATCGTAAAGAGTCAGTATGCAAGATGTGTGTGTCCGTATGTGAAGTCGGGTTGGTGTCTTTTTTTTGTACTGGAAGATGGTCATTTGTTGCCCTTTGCTAACTCCATAAGCTAAGAGTAGCAAGTGTTATATGAGAGGCACTGAAGAGCAAAATGATTTTTGTGGGAAACGAACTGGGCCCGAATCTCCTACATAGAAACAAAATATGCTCCGATACAACAGTCTTACACAATGAACCAGTCTTTAAAATGTTATTTTGGCATCTGACCACTTCATTTTTTTAATGGTTCTCTGGTTTCTATCGCCAAACACTCAACTTCTTATTTGAGAGAAAATGGAATTGATAATACGAGAACGAAAGCGGCCGTGAAATCTTTGCCATACTTGTTTTGTTAGGGAGATCAGCTTGTGATTGACGCTCCACAAAGACACAAAGGGCTTTGACAGCGTTTAGTTTGTCCGTCTGTGATCAGGAGGGTTTACAGGTGCACATGTTCCTTTGAACTTGATTGCACTTGTGGGACAAAATGTTAATGTGGAAACATATCATATCATACAATGCATGTGATATTAAAGATATATCATATGATTTGGGGCCAGGTATTTATTTTTTAAACATAGAGGTACTCGCAGATTCTCTGTCCAGTTTATCTTTACCGGTGTCTCTACAGTGGCTTACAAAAGTATTCATACCCCCTGAACTTTTCCACATTTTGTCACATTTCGACCACAAACATAAATATATTTTATTGGAATTTTATGTGAAAGACCAGCACAAAGTGGCATACAGTTGTGAAGTAG
>JAPQRP010000028.1:29237692-29261625 GCA_037367295.1 Apogon hyalosoma
TATATGTATATGTATATGTATCATGTCCAGTATGTGTAGAAATAGCAGGTACAGTATGTTATTTACCTGTACATTGACGGCAAAACAGTATACTATTCACATTTGTATATAGTACACACTGTATACAGTCTATAGAACATAACTGTTGTTTAAATAGTGGAAGGAAAGAAGGCAAACTGGAAATTGAGGCTGGATTTCATCATCCAGGGACATCAGGAATGTCTAGAGGAAATGTTATGATAGACCTGTTCTTGTTCTTTGAAAACCAGAAACATATTTAGGTTTATCCACTCTCACCAATCCATTCTCCTTGTGCTCCACATTTCACTGTGCAGTTTGAAGGGGCTTTCTATCTTTGTCTTCCAATTCTTTTCACACACAAACACACACTTACTTTTAGGTATAAACATACACATGCATGCGCTCATGCGCGCACACACACACACACACTACCCCGATTCATGGTATTAATTTCCTTTACAGTCTGTGTCCAGAATTAACTTTGGCTCTTACATAACACACAAACACTCAGCAGTTGCTCAGATTTTTTGGACTCCCCTGTCAGTGTCAATTAATCCAGCTTTAAAACGGACATTGACATACATCAAACACACACGTAAACACATGGCATTGACATAAAGGTAATACTATATGTAGCAGGAACCTACCAGTTCTCAAGGAAGTCTCCTCTTAATTAAGGTCATTAAAATTATAATTATGTGTTTCAGACAAATAGAACTTGCTAGTTACCTTACATTGATGTTAGCTTCCATTAACTCACATATGGAGTCTATTATAATCAATAGTTTGCGTACTGCTGTTTTGAACTTTAACATTTTGGCAGTAGCCATTTCTTTTTTGGAAACACAAGTGAAACCAACCTAATGCCAACCCACTGAGAATACTTCTGTTCAACATGGATGTCATCCACACATTATTCAAAGTGACCACAGTTGCACAATGCACACATGATCACACACCTCTATACCATGATGATAATAAACAAGCAGATAACATCCACTGTAGAACTGCCTGAAAATGAAATTACACACAGATTGCTCACACACGTTCACACATTTGAATATTATTCCCAAGCTGAAATACTAAATCTCAGAATTCATCAACACACTTTGCCCTCCAGTTCACTGCTCATTGTTACTTGGGGAAGTGATTTTACTCTGAGGCATGAAAGACAGAGTAGGGAAGAATGTAATTTTCTCCTTCAAACATTTGTTCAGCATACACTGGGTGTGAAATGAAAAGGGATGAAGTGCTTACATTTGAAGAGTTAATGCATGTCTCGAAGTATATCTAAGGGATAAGTGAAGTGAAAGAACAACTTGACAAGACATGTCTACGTTTTTTTATACTGTAACCATGTTAATAACATTTACTTTTACAGAGTAAACAGTCACTTCCGACATGATGTTTTGTATTGCATAATATTCTCTTCGAAGCCTGCTGAATTTCAGAACAAACTACATTTCACTGGTTGGATCCCATGAAACAGTGACTCCTGCTTGCAGACAGCATAATATGCATCAAATTTAGAACTGCAGCTATCAGTTATTTTTGACAGATTATTATAAGACGGCTAGTGCTGGAGTTCACCATCCGTGTATGTTAAGAAAACGGAACAAGAAAATGTGTATTTGAAACAAACAACAAAAAATATTTACAGTATAGCTACAGCTATTGAGTGTTTTTGCAGCCGATTAATCTATGAATTATTTTCTTCAATTTAATTAAATGATTAGTTGAATAGGCGACAAAAATAGTAAAAATGTGAAACAGACATGTCTGAAAATGACAAGTTTTCCTTTATTCCAGAGCCAGCTGAAACAACAACCACAAAAGTATAAAAGTAAAAAGATATATAAAAATATCTATATAGAAATAACAACAACATAAAAGTATATATAAAAATATCTACAGATAAAAACAAGTCAAATAACATCTACAAACAATATGTGCACGGCAGTCTTCAGCACCTTTGGATCCATCTTAATAACAACTTAAGATGGAACAAACACACAACTGAAAAAAATAAAGACAAATTTTTGTAATATTTATGTTAAAGTTTAAAAGTTTAAAGCAGTAAATGATGGTTCCAATATAGAAAAGTGAACATATAGACATTTTCTGCTTTTTAGTCTTTGTCTCTTCTGTGCAACGCTCCATCTTGTTTGTGTCTGTATGTTGTTGGCGTCATGTGCATCACAATTAATGTCCATGTGAAACACAACAGTGGAACCAATGTTTAGGAGCTGCCAAATTAAAGACTGTAATGTACTTTAAAAGTGGGACAAAAATCCAGTGTTCAAGCAGGTTTGTTTATTCCTTTTCTGTTGTATCTTAGAAACCATTCTTTTTACTTTTTACTGATCAAATCTAGACAAAACCTCCTGATCTAAGACTTTCCATCTTATATCTAGTCATTAAATGTTCATGCTGTTTTGGCTGTAAATATGAAAGAGCAAATCGTTTAAGATATTTCTTTCTTTTTTTATTTCTTGATTACTTACAATACTCTACAATAAGGTAAACTACTATCAGTGATGCAGTACATGACCGATGTTCTTTATACTAATTTTGTGAATTCAACTGACACCACATATTAATAATAACCAGTTACAGTCACACCCCTGTGACTAATACACTGAAATGTGGTACTGTGGTTAAAGACTGGTGTCAGAGAGTGATGGCAAACAGGGAGAAAAGTTGTGTGCCCTTGTTTTACATATGTGTCTCATTTATTTCATGACTTTGAATGCTGTTGTCATGTTTGCTGCAACTACTTACATTTTAGAAGAGGCTTTAGAAGTGTTGAGTGTTTTTTTCCAGATTAGAAATAACAACTTTTCCTTCATTAACATTTTTGTGTACTGTGTGTGATTCTGAGACTCCAAATGTTATAAATAAATTGCAACATTTTCATCTTGGTAAGTTTCCATTTATCTTTTTTGGCAGCGATTTCCCTTTCATATACTGTAGAATAGAGTTATTCAATTGAACAGTCAGTTGTTGCAGTTTTGCATTGTATGTATAACAGTGCACAGGACAGATTATGAAATGGTCTGAGTTTGATGTAAGTCTTCAAAAACTGTGACTGTATTTTGTATTTTTGTGTGTCCTCAGTGAGTTTGTGTCCTGGCTGATAGAAAGTGGAGAGATCAGTAAACCCGATGAAGGGGTCAACCTGGGACAGGCTTTGCTGGAAAATGGCATCATCCACCATGGTGAGAAAACCCAGTCCTTTATGTCACTGCCTGCTTTCTCTGCCTTTTCTTCTCTTTCTGTTTGTCCCTGTGCTTCTTGGGCCCTTTCATTTTCTTCTCTTTTTGTACTTTGTTGTCTCTGTAAGCCTGTTACTGTCCCTTGTCATGTGTTTGTTTTTTTCAGTTTTTAGCTTTGTTTAGTCATCGCATCCATTGTTTACTGTCTTGTTTTGCTAGCTTCCCTTGTCTCTGATTCAGTTTTTCCTTCATTATGTTTTTGACTCGTTCATGTCATAAATCGTACAACTCTTGCCACCTCACATACTTCATAATTAGGTTATGATCTGTTTTAATTAAAATGAACTTGTTTGTACTTTTTTTTTTGCTACCCTACACTGATCCTCTGTTAAATGAAATGAAAGTTTACAGAATTAACACTCTCTTAACTGAATTTGCAGATAATCAAAAGGGCACTAATGCACCACTGCTACTGGTTTAATCCCAACCAAAAGGAGCTTCAAGAAAGAAAAAAAATAGCTTTGTTTAAGTAAAGATGTCAAACATTACAAAAGTAAATGTATTTTAAGAAAATGTATTGCCGCTGTTGGGCAGAAGCCTCTTATGTCCAAAAATCTTTTTTTTTTTTTTTTTTTGCAGGAAACTGAAAAAATGACATATACTCTAAATAAATTAATGGAGTTAAGAGATGTAGTCACAAGCTGTTTTCAACCCTTTTCATTGGTTAAATATTTCTAAAACAGTCAGGCTAATGTGAAGACTGACCAATAGAATCATTTTGTGACCAAAAAAAAGACCAAAAATGGACATACAAGGTTTCCGCCTGACAACAACGATATCTGACTTTGTCTTAATAAAATAAGGCAAAGATGATATCAAGATGAAGCTACTAAGATAAAGCTAATATCAATATATACTGTTAAATTTTTAAAATGGATAAAAAATGAATAAAAAGGAATAAAAGGATTTAAGTAACAACATTTTATCTGGACTTGTAATAAAGTAAGACAGACATATCCACAGATATATTTGGATCATTTTAGAACTGGAAATCTACTTAGTTACTATTAGATGTCTCCTTGTTACCATAACCAATCATCACATGTTTACACAGTAGATTTAACATTATGGAGTTGGTGGAGTTGGAACAACGGTTTGCATAATATGACAGTAGACAAACAAGACTGTTGAGCATAAAGTTGATTGAAATAACCATGTTTATTAAGTACAACTTGCTTAAATTTAGGCTTTTTTTTTGTTTTACAGTCCATTATGAGGCTAGGCTTTTAATCTAGTTTGGGTTTGCATTTTTGCGTAATACAAGACCATTTGGGTTCTATGACATATGTTTGGCTTCTCTTTTTGGTGCGTGTTGTATCTTGGATCTTGTGTTTGATTCATGAGACACTATCTGTTAATATTGGAGCTTTATTCCCAATCCCTCTGTTTACCCAGAGTGTAACATTTGAAAGTCTACTAATGTGAATTATGTATTAGAAGTGAAAGACACACATAGATAAACATGTATAAATAATGTATGGATACATTTGTCCCAGTCTCACTAAAAGGGCTTTTGCACATAAGTGAGTGCAAACCGCTGTCATGCACACCGCCCTTTTGGTCAAATTTTGCTGAGACTCAGCATTCAATATTCCTTAATACCTGTGGAAAATCCCTTGAAATCCACCCTCACAGTAGCCTACGACCACAGAGATACACAATGGTGACATGCAGGGCTCTGTGGGATAGCACTGAAGCTTTATGGGTAAGCTGCGGCGCCTCGGGGCCCTGCAGGCGAGCACACTGTACCACTTAGTCAGTGAAAAGATGTCAGATGAGAAGAGGGAATGTGACAAAACAGCAAATTGAAGCTGTCCATCTACCACTCCTGAGACACTTTAGTGTGGCCAGACAAGAGCAGAGATTTTTTATTTCAACCAACATTAGTTTACAACTCCAGTATATTGTAAGAACTTGGCTGTGTGTGTGTCTGAGCCAATGAAAAAGCCCATTTCATACTTGATGGTTCAGTTTTGACATCTCCCCTCACATTCATAACTTGGCTATCATTGCATGTACTTTAAATGCCACATCTGACATTTAACAATGGCAGATTTTGTGATGCATTCCTCGGGTTTTTATGAGTGTATTTTGAGTCTAGACTGAGCAAACCCGCTGTTTGTTTGAGCCCATGCCAGCTTGTTGTGGTGGACCCAAACTGCCTCTGTTTGGCAGGTTTCACTGTTCATTTCACATTCACTATTCATCATCTTCTCTTCTGTGTGTCACCTTGATTCTGCTGTATGTAAGAACATGTTTCAGGATGTTTATGTATGGGTTTTAAATGCTGGTTTAGATTAGGTTTCGTGAGAATTGTCAGCTGTCTGCTACATGAAATGTTTTATTACCATAACCTGAGACAGATGAATTTACAACTTTCAAGCGTTTCCCTGAAGGTTTTGGTTTTGGCTCATTTCCACAGTTTTGTACTTCACCCCAAATACAGACAACAGATCACATGTGTGAAGAATGTGGAAGCCACAGAATACAAGACCACTCCATGCTCCCCACAAAATTAAATCTGCATATAGAAAGAAAGAAGTTCTACATTACTTGCTCAAATGGACTGTGCACATGTAGATTTATCAATTTTGACTTGCCAAATGCCACATAATTTCTAGTTAATCTGTGTGTAGTTCCTATAATTTGTTGGTTATAGTGAGACCAGACAGCACTGATTATTTGTACTTGTTTTCTCCAAAGGATGGAGCAGCATGGTGCAGTTTTCTTTTATAAATATTTCACAGTTTACAGAAAATTAGTGTAATGATGCATTAGTGCATCTATTAAAGGGAGTATAGATTTGACGGTTTCGCCTGCTGGTTTTTCAGTGTCAGACAAGCATCAGTTCAAGAATGAGCAGGTGTTGTACCGGTTCCGCTACGACGACGGCACCTACAAGGCGCGCAGTGAGATGGAGGACATCATGTCTAAGGTAAGCTACTGTGGTTCTTCAGAATAACACAAATTAGAAGAGCCAGGCAGTGACACAAGAGTCTGCATTAATGCATATAGCCAAGTCCACTCACAAACGTGAACAAATTATTATTTTAAAGAAAAGGAATTTGGACTCACTAAGAAAAGCTCATCATTTTAAAATATAATACAGGCTAAAAGCAACACAGCTGCTACAGCCAAAGCAGGAAGGAAAGAGACAAGCTGTCCACTATTTGAATGTCTAAGGCAGTATTCTTCTCAGTACCACATCATTAAGCCACAAGTACATTAGAATATAATTACAATTGTGTTCCTTAGTGTGATCTTATGGCACGCAAGACAAATATTACATCATATAATATTAATATTATATAAACATTATGAACAAGTCAACTGCTTTAGTGCATAGTCTGTTTTAAGATTATGTTCTAGGATATATGTCAAAAGGTTTAAATGGTCTGCATCTCTCTTTTTTTTTTTTTTTTTTGCTTGCACACCTCCCATTATTCATGCAACAAAATAGACTCTAACACAGACCTGAGCATTAATCTGAACATTAGCTTTCTTGTTTTGAATTGAAGACCAAAAAAGCATTTTCAGTCCATGATGATGTTCACCTGAGCTAATATTTATCACAAAATCCATTCTGTAAATACTCTGAAACTGTTTTGTCATTCCTCCACTTGAACCAATTCTCTGCCTACAGCATATCAAAAGGCACATTTTCCAGGTATCAGTGAAAAACTGTCGAAGTACCTTATATGTGATTTAGGATTACATGTATTTACATATTTTCATTGAAGTTCATCTAAGCATAAAAAATTCTAACCCTTGATGACTGAGCTTTTATAAAAATATTCACAAGTGTCTTAGTGTAGGCACTAATCCCCCTCCATTGAAAATTAATTTCAAAACTGACTTCTAAAAAGACTTAAATGTTAAATATTTTTTCCGGTTGGATTGTCAGTTTTAGCTGTTTTCAGACCAGTTTAAAGGTTTGCACACTAACTTAAAATATAGCTGTGGGTTACCTGGTTTCACTGTCAGTGAAATCTTATGTCTTAAGGCCATGAATGTACTTGTTTACCTAAGGTGCGTACGTTCTATGACTCAGCAGCTCCATTTCTCTTCTCTTTCAGGGCGTGAGGCTGTACTGCCGCCTCCACAGCCTCCACACGCCTGTCATCAAGTGAGTACCTGCCCTTCTCTCCCCCTCTCTCCCCACCTCCTGTTCTTTTCCCCCTATGCTAATGTGGCCTGTCTCCAGGTGCGTGGCTGCATATTCATGAAGAGCTCACATTCAGTCCACGTCACCTTCTCAGTCTGTAATGACTGAGCAAACAGCGGCGCTCCCAGGAATGACAACCCCTCAAACCTCTTTTCCTCTCCCCACCTGGACTCCGAGCCAGGCTTTAGCTGCTATAGGTTCATGTTTAAGACTGTTCAGGTTGAGGAGGCCAGGTTTTCATGACTGAAGCTTTTTGAGGCTGTTCTTAAATGCTTAAGGAGGGGCGTTATAGAGAGCATTCCTCTCTTTATCCTTACATTGACGTGGGTAGCTGCATGTGTCTTAGTGGTTTAGTGGTTTTATTCAATATAAATGAGTTAAGTTGATGGACAGCTAACATTTTAAAAACACAAGTCATTTTCTGGTTCTCCTTCCTGTTCTTTCTTTTACGTTCATCTAAACATACACATACTGTCCCACTCTCTTGCTTATATAAGCAATATAGTCATTCATATAGAACTACATAAATACGCCAGTACTCTGTATATACACATGCAGAACCATCCACCATCCTCTGAATGCAGTGAGTGGCCTCAAGCACTCTTCTATAAAAATCATGTCCACGTGTTAATACGTACTCTGAAATCCAAGACCTGACAAGCTTACCAGTAATTAGGGTTAACTTTATCTCAAAGTTCACTGAACCAGCACTAGTTCACAAATGTTTTTCCTCTCAAGTTCTAAGACCAGAAATACTGCCAGTCCTGACACCCCCCCACTCACCCCCCCACCCCCAGCCATTGCTCTGTCTATCTATCCCTCCATCAGTCACTTGCTGATTGAAGTGCCCTGGGTTTCCCTCGGTGCAAACAAAGAGCTTCTGGTCCAGAGACAAATCTTATTAACATACAAAGGCATTCCCTCAGCCTGCAGGCCACTTATTATGTAACATGGCCTGGCTTTTTAATCCATCACTGAAACTGGCATCATAAACTTTAGCCATTAATTATACTGTTTGAGTGATGAATCTGTTGTGTTTTCTGAATCATAAATAATCATAAAACTAGTCTGAGTTTTTATTCAGTTTGTTGAGTAAGGCAGCACCTGTCTGTTTTATTCCACCACCTGTGGGGAAGAAAAAAAACCCAAAAAACAACAAAAAAGTAGTTGAAAAACATGGAACATGTTGGTCAACTGGTAACTTTGTTTGTGTTATTGAGTGACCTATGTATTGACTTGTTAGTTAATACCAGATTGTAATTAACTAAGCAGTAAGTCCTGCAGTCTATGAGATAAAATAAGTGTTCTCATTGTGGTTATTTTGAAGAGTGACAGCTTCAGTTTAGTTTTAAAGGCCTTTTAGTGGCTGTTACTCCTGTCTGCTTCTCCATGTGTAAAGATCTACTGCTTACTTTTTCATAAATCTGAAACTTTTGTCAGGGAGGTTAATGGCACATTTTTTCTGTGGTGTGACAAACTCAGAACACACGTTACTGCTATAATTACAGCTACTTTAATACTCTACTTTAAAGCAAATAGAAAACATAGTGGTTCTCGGAAAAAAGCTTCCATTTATGTCACAGTGCCAACCATACATCTTCTGCAGCATTTCCTGTTTTATATGTTCAGTACAAGTTTTCATCTAATCTCACAAAATCAGCAAAATGCAACATGCACAGTAACTGCAAATATATCATCGTTATGATGGACGTTTCCATAGCAAAATGGAAATAAGACAGACCTGTTTTTTTTTTTTTTTTTTTACTTCCTTTGACCTCCTACCTGAATCTTTGAGTCAGGGATGTTTTATTTACTCAAAAAAAGAATTGTTGCACCAAACTGTTTGGTGTTCATGTTGACCATAGTTACAGGCACTTATGTAATTTTTTTTTTTTGTTTGTTTGCATTTCCTGTATCTTACACATTGAAACAACCTTTCTGTCTGTACTTGTGTTGCTCCTATAGGGACAGAGACCACCATCTGAAAACCTTTAAATCTGTGGTGCCTGCCAGCAAGTTGGTGGACTGGCTGCTCTCACAGGTAACACTTACATCTGTTATCCTTTCACTTAATCCATACTTACACAAATACCACATGAACTGCCAAGGGTATATTGTATGACATTTACTGTCATTACTGTAACTGAGTAGCTGTGTGTGATTTTTGCACAGTGTGCTTGTTTTCTTTAGCACAGTAAAAGACTTCAGCTCAAGTCCATTTTGACAGAGATGAATTACATATTTAGCAGCTACAGTTTGTTTTCACTCACATTAATGTGTATTGTACTTTAACTGTCAAGTCAGAGTATTATGTAGTGTAACATGTATGGCTTATTTGCATGCAGGGGATTTAACCACAGGTCTTTCCCATTTTGGAAATTTGTCATTATGCACTGACCTTTAAGAACATAGTCATGGCCTATTACAACTTCTTTTCTGGGCTTTCTCCAAGAATAACAGAAACTGTTTCACAATTTCCACAATTCTACAGCAACAAATAAGCGTTTAGAAGCCATGGTGCCAGCACTTTGGTGCAGCAAAACATAAATTTTCATACTGAACTCATTTATTACAGGAATGTAGTTGTGTTTGTTTCATCCCAGACTTGCCATTTTGACAGTGGAGTGTGCAATTAATTAATATTATTGGAGATTAATAAGGTATTTGGATTTTTACTTACAGTATAACCTATTAAAAAGAGGTGAAATGTCATACTTCAGCTGTGTTCTCTTACTATTTCCCAGTTTGAATGAAAAATCCTGACTCAGTTGCTCTGTTTTCAATAATTTACATGGGTAATTTCTTTGTTTTTTCTTAAAACACATTAGTCACATTAAACTAAATGTATTAAATGTGTTGGCTCACACATCACCAACTACAGAGCACACAAGCACTTCAGACCAGGTTTGCTGCTTTCTGCTGTGTGTGAAGGTGTAAATAGGCTTTGTAACTGACCACTTGTGTGCGTCATTGATTTGGTTTCCCAGGGTGACTGCTCGACCCGAGAGGACGCGGTGACGCTGGGTGTAGGGCTCTGCAACAATGGCTTCATGCATCACGGTTAGTCACAATCACTCATGAACACAAGGCCACTCAACACAACACACAGATTTTAAATTAAATTAGGTCTAGATGATAGTCTTTATCTAACACAGGTACCTCAAAGACACTGCCTCGCTCTGAAATATTGATGGCCAGGATCTTGGTTTAGATTTTATTAATACTCTTGTTTGTCACTCTCATTCTGACTCCCTCACTGTGCACTTTGCCCCATATTTGCCCCTTATTCACTCACTTGCTCCACCCAAAAAAAAGTAATATTAACCTCACCACTGTCATTCCGTCATAGGCTTAAAAAAGTCCAGTCCGGCCAAATCTTGGTAACCTCACTGACCACATTGTAGTGGAGAGGCTTTGGTTCCTGCCCAGCATGTTGAACATAAACAGCATTAGCAGTGTACCCTAACCAGAGCTGTTTGGCATAGCTACATGACTGTCTGGGTCAGTGCACTGAACCGTCACCACTGGTTAAGGCCAAAAATGAGAAACAGCTCATCTTTATCTGCCAGTCCCATTATGTGTAAAGTTAGAAACAGTTAGTGCTGATATACAGATACTTGAAGTGAAACTTGAAGTGATTTGGTTGGATTGTAAGGTACTGGTGGTCTATGTTACCTGCAGTAAACTGGTAAGGACAGCTCCATTTTGGAGAAGCAGATGGATATAGAGCTGCAGCTATCGATTATTTTTGTAATCAGTTAATCTATTAATTATTATCTTTGATTTGATTAGACAATTATTTGAATAAGCAAAACATAGTAAAAATGTGAAACAGACATGTCTGAAAAGGACAAACAAGGTGTCCTTTATTCCTGGACCAGCTGAAACAACAACCACAAAAAGTCTAGAAGTAAAAGGATTTATAAGAAATATCTATGTAGAAATAACAACAAATAATAACAACATTATAAACATATATATTTTTATATATATATATATATATATATATATGTGTGTGTGTGTGTGTGTGTGTGTGTGTGTGTGTGTGTGTGTATATATATATATATATATATATGTAAACAACATTAAACAAATCAAATGACATCTACAAACAATATGTGCACTGCAATCTTCACATGTGTATCCAACTTATTAACAACTTAAGATGGAGCTAAAGTACAACTTAAAAGAGTGATATTTTGTTTTTTTAAAATGGAATTATGCATTTTAAAACATTTCCCTGTGGTCTACATAAACTGTAAATGCTATGCTTGGGTCTGAATTCTTCATTAATTCAACTCCACAGGTCCATCTTCAACCCTATTTTTGAGTAATGACATGAAAAAGGTTGTTTTGAGCACTGGCCCTTTAAATGAAAATGACCCCACCCCCTCCAGGTTGTTGATTGTGCTTTCTGTTTCATTCAGCCACTTGAGTTTGTTAATACAACCAACAACTGAACATTTTAGGTAAATGGCTCAAAGTTTGGACATATTTTAGTTTTTACTACAACTGTTGCTGCTGACAATTAGGGCGTACTCGGAGAAATGTTCATCAGAAGTCTTAACCTTATATGTGCAAATGTCATGACGTAACTACTTATAAAATGTAACAAATTAAGCAAAACATAACCCCTTTAAAAAAAAAAAAAAAGCCAAATATTAGTAATTTTTGTGGAAGTTTAAAGTTTAAAAGAGTAAATGATGGTTCCAATGTAGAAAAGTGCGCATATAGACATGTTCTGCCTTTTTGTCCTTGTCCCTTCTGAGCTACGCTCCATGGTTTTGTTACAAAAATAATCAATAGCTCCAGCTGTATTGTCAATATTTTCTGTAGTTTGTTTTAAATGCATATTTTCTTGTTCTGTTTCCTTAACGTACATTGATGTTGACCTCCAGTACCATCTGTCGGGCGGTCTCACCTGTTCCCTTTTCTCAGCCCTGCCTCGGGGTCACGACCTCTCTCTTGTCAGCCTGTCTCCTCTCCTCACCTCTCCTTCAGTCACTTTCCCCAGTCCTTAGTCAGCACATCTGCTGCTTCACCTGGTTCCTCTTGAACGTTTTCTCCTTTTCTGCTTAATTCTGTCCTTGTCTCTCTTTAGCTTTACTTTTAGTCCAACTGTTGCTATTTGACATAACCTGAGGGGCCCTTGATAATAACACGGCTGAGCTAAACTGTCTTTGATCTCTCCCTGACTTTCAAAAACCACTCCTCTGCGTTGTAAATACCTGCTGCATTTTGTCCTGCAGGCAACTTGACTTCAGATCAGTCAGTAAATTTAATTTTTTTTCAACAACACAGTGATAAACAAAGATTCAGTTACAAAGCAGCACATAAAACATGATGGTGATGACACAAATACAGATAAAAGAATTACTTGAGGGTACACATACTCAATGAATATCAAACAATCAGTCTGATTCTGTTATTTCTATCCTTTCATTTTTATCATTGTTTAATAAACTGAATGATGTGAAGACTTTAGTTCTGGGAGGAAAGATATAAATTAGGAAGAGCATTTGTTTGTGACATATAATTTTGCATGTAGAATAACAACACTCAAGAGCACTGTCACCTGCATTGTTATAGTAAGATGGCATTATCATGGTGTATTCTACTCCGCTATAATGCAGATCATATTGACATTATGCATTTGCTATTTACTAATCCTTAAAAATTCCTGACTAGTGCAGTCTTTGTTACAACAGTAACTGTAAGTGTAATTTCATCACACCTTGGATACTTGTACTTTCTTGTCTTTTAGCAGTGATGAATTAATAGAGTGTTCGGATGACTCACATGTCTTTCTGTGTGTTCGAGGTCGATATTAGGGTTTCCGGCAGAGCGCTCCCTCTATGTAAGTTGGTGGTGTTAAGGTATTAAACAGCCACAGCCTCTGTGACTCAGAGGAAATAACTCGCGTTCAGGCTTCGTTTGAGTTGGCATGAGGCCATGTGCGAATGGGTGTAGTTTGTGTGTGTGTGTGTGTGTGTGTGTGTGTAATTGGTTTGAGAAGGCTTTTGTTCATCTGAGGTGGCCAGATGCTCTCCAAATCTCAAAACAGCTGGGTACCTTTGCCTCAGTTTTTCTCTGTACAGGACCTGTCATAAAGTTGAATATGGAAGATCAAACACCTAAATAAATGTGAATATCAAGATATATTAATATTTCTGGGTAGCCCAATTAAATATGCACATTAGTTCAAATGGGAGCATCAGAGATGTTTTGTACATGAATGCCTCTGCTTGATGTCTTCGAATGGTTGATACTGTTTCTTGTGCTTCTCTGAGGTTTATTACTAATTGTAAAGTGTAGACACAGTACAATGAGTTCTACTCTGGGGCAGGATGTCCTGCTCTGGCCACCACAAGGATCAGCCACTGGTACATGTTTATATATAAGACAATACTTGGCCTCCTGCCTTTCTACATTTGTACATTAGTTGCGCAGATAAATTCTGACACTTATTCTTTCTGTACAAATGATAATTTATTGCTCTCTGTTCAGAGCAGGGTAACAGGGCTTTTGTTTACTCTGCACCTTATGCATGGAATCTGCTGCACAAAGACTGGAAACTAACTGAATTAATTTCATTGAGCACTTTTAAATCCAAACTGAGAGTTCTTAAGGCTGACTTCACAACTTGCACTAGTTTTTCCTAATCTGCTGGTAAATCTTATTATTACTTATGTGTTTATTGTTAAATGTGTCTATTATTTGTGTTTTAGCTGTGTAATCCTGTAAAAGAGGTCCTTAATGTCAATTGGATTTTCTCAGTTTAACAAAGGTTAACCAAATAGATTTTTAAAAAAAAATCTCATATGTGGGGTGTAATTGTTAAACTACATGATGTGGATGTTTTGACATTTGAGATGTTTTATTGTTTTGCACCTTCTGCAGTTTGCCCCAATTTATCCATACACTTACAAAATAAAACAAATGTGAGGTGAAGATGTACTGTAATATTTTTAGAATCTCCTGTAACTTTAGCACTCCAGAAAAGTCACAAAGCTAATGTGTCTGCTCCAAAGTGACCAGAATAATTGCCCACAGACTATAAAAGTGTGCTGGCTGGGACCTTTTAAAAAAAAGCACGGAGAAATCTTCAGTATGATTGAAGTGTTGTGTTTTGTTTTGGGCTGCGACACTGTGAGTGGAGTAGCATCCATAATGTGCTCCTCACCTGTTCGAAGTGCCCCATGTGTTGGAGAGAGGCTCAGCCCAACAGAGGGATTTCCAAACACACACAACAAACTTCTTTATGCCCTCCAGAGAGTCTTCCCAGCCCTGGCTCTGTGTCGACTATGACCCAGATGTGGTTTGGCTCCAGATGTGGTTTTTAGCATCATTAGCTAATGAGCTAATTAACGGTTAGCTTGTTTGTGTGAAGATGTTTGCACTTTAAGTAGCACTTTCTTCGGTTCAGCAAACATTCTTAAGTCTCTACAGGTCTTTGAAGTTGTAAATGACCTGCATATTGTCCTAATGCCACCTTTGGAGACTCTTTAAGGGCTAATCACTCATTTTGACAATATAAACACAAACCAGTGGTATTACCAAAATGCAGCCTCCCAAACAGTGAATTGAACCCTTTGATGGAACAGCTACCATTTTACACCACTTGTTACTTTACAGACTGAGACTAAGATGTGACCTTTAGTGTTGTATGGTTCCCTACCTTTCGAGCACAGTGGTCTCTTTTTACATGGAGGAAGTTATTTTGGATCAGTATCACAACAGAAAGGCTATGCTGTATGCCGATCAAAGCTTTGTATATGACTTACTTGCTGGGCTTTTCTTTTCCTTAGAACATGCGTTTTGGTCAGTCGAAGTTGCAGCCTGGTGACTGGAAATCTACTGATACTGCACAAAAACTGAGAAAACAATAAGATACTAGTATTTTTGTACTCATGATGAGGCTCAATCTTTATTCACTTTTGACTTTTACCTACTGCTATTGCTACCAATATTCTTGAGTTAAACAATTACTCAAAAATAGAAAGGACAACATATTAGATGCAAAACACTAATTACAAAAAATTACACAACACTGAAGGCACCAGAGTTACAGTTCCTTTCAACATTTAAACATTAAAATGTTCTTAAAAGCCCTCATTTCTGATCATATATGTTTTTTTTGTTCAGTCCTAGAAAAGAGTGAGTTTAAAGATGACTCCCAGTTCTTCCGTTTCTATGCGGATGAGGAGACTGAGGGAACCAGCACCAAGAGCAAACAGCTTCAGCGCAACGACTTCAAACTCATTGAGAACATCTTGGCCAAATCCCTGGTGGTAAGTTGGAGCATGTACATACAGATGTGTTTTTCCCGTCACGTAGACACAGTCGTATACTTTGTGTTGGGAATCCCAGTATATTATACATTGTGCCAGCTCCTTTTTCTTCTTCCAGTTTAATTGTGTGTTTTTGTTTTTCCTTCTGATTGTTGGTGCTAGCTGTAATTAACATCACTACACAAACAGAAACATACCGCTTTCCTCATTGGGGGGGGGGTCGCTGTGGTGACAATAAGCATCTTTTGAATTTGCTCTGATCAGTATGCATCCTAATGAGTTTTGTCTTGTGGAAATATAATCAACTATCATAACTAGGCTGACGTTCCTGCTGAGACAACAAATCAAACTAATAGGGTTAATATTTGCTGAAACACATTTATGTGATATATGTGATTATAGGCTTTGCCTTTAAACTCTACTACAAGAGCTACTTTTTTGGCAGCTCCCAAATGTATTTTTCTCTCTATTCAACCTTTCTTAAGTGAGATATTACTATTTATTATAATACTCTGTATTTTACATTTTTTCAGCAAATATCTGATATTTTCCTATACCTAAATAATGATCAGGTAGGTGTTCATGAAAGCTCAGATTAAAGTTGAGGGTTATTACATCAAAAACAGAGAAAACTGAAGAAAAAGTTACTTTTTCAGCAATCGTATCAATAATTGAACTTAAAAACAAACATCTCCATCCACTGTCATTTTTCAAGCTACATGGGTTTTACTAGTGAATCAATGTTTCCATGTTCACTACGGAGCCTCTGAATGTCCAAATCGGCCATATCTGTTGATCATGAAAAGATGACATTTACCTGTGTGGTTTACATGTACTGAAAAGATTACTGGATCAGCAGTTATTAAACATTATAGATCAGTAGATGCTTTTGGTTGCCAGTATCTGTTTGGGTCTTTAAGGGTTAATGTGATTCTATACTCTCGGACAACAATAACAAGAATTTTAATTAAAACCTGATTCAAACTTTTTGCACATAATTGAAAAGGAAAAATCCAATACATAAAGCTGCACACTAGTGAACACAACTGTTAGGCCTTTAACCTTTCTTTTGGACAAAACTACATAATTTTTGTAGCACATGAATTAAACCAGTATAAATAACTCTGGGTTTGGAGGCTCATAAAAAGTGCACCATTTCACTGAATACATTATTTTTGGGGTAAACCTAGAAGCACCATTAAGATCCTCTTTCATATCAGAGCAGGAAGCTGGCACACAGTCTCCCTTTCCCTCAGAAGTGGAAAAGGCTTTTTCCTTGATTAGCAGACCTAATCCTCCCTCATGGATATTATTGAAGCAAAGTGGAACTCCTTATTTACCACAGCCATCTCCTCTGATGTAAGAACAGAGATCCTCATCTTATCAAGGCTGTGCAGCAGGAAGATGGCCCCAACAGCTTTACCTAATGGAAGCTGCCTAATGTGTTTGGCGATGACAGTGTTTAACAGAGTTGGCCGGCTGGGGAATATAACATGAGAGGCGAAAGACATCAGCGGTAGTGAAACACCTGACAAGCGATGAAATCACTAATTGCAAAAATTCAGGCTTAAAACTGACCATAAATAGGACCACCCAGACAGCAGGCCATGGATTTCTGTTTGACATGAAACTTCAGTGATTCCACCAAAGAAAGTGGGTCGTGGCTGTCAAAATAGCCATGAGTCTGCACAGTCTTGAATTTTTTTTTTAAATTAGTCTTTCTATTTGGTTGTGATTCCAAGTTAGTTTTATGAACACATGAGTATTTTTATTTTTGTTTTGAGTAATTGAGTAATTTATTTTTCAGGGATTATACCCATAAGGAAAAGTAATTTATGACTTATATTAGAGATATGTACCATATGCAATATGTCACTTATAAATTAATACAGATAGTCTCTGTCTCTATATAACAACATACAGTGTAAGTTTATGACATATACAAAACAATATGCATAAAAATGTGGATATTAAAATGTATTTTCATGGGCTACACATATAAAACAAAATAGCATTTCTGTTTTCACTGTTCATGGACACATTTTTTTCAATATGTAAGTGATAATGTTACAACGAAGTAAATCCTGTCAGTACATGAAGCAGAAGAGTCTTGATCACCTTTTAACAGGGGTTTATTTCACCATAATGACTGAGTAGAATTACATTATCGTTTTTATTACATGGCTATTGACAACAAATGTTGTTTTAACAATCACTGTACTGATTTAAAAGTGATCTCTTTGGTGTGTTATACAGAACAGAATATTCCGTTTCTGACTAAAAAGAACTAAGTAGTCAGCAAAGTTGTGTACTAAATGTATATAAATTACATGTGTATGGGATGAGCAAAGCCTCGATTTGTACTGGCTGAAAAAGGTAGCTTGACAGACTCAAATGTGATTTACACTCAGGTGATTTGCACTCAGAGCTAAATCAAAAGGATAACTCAAAATACTCTATATTAATAGCCAGTGAATTTGCAGAAAAAAAGACAAAAAAACAAAAAACATTTACAGCAGACAGACAACAGTTTGAAAAGAACATGTTAACCAGTGCAAGGTCTTATTAAGAAAACACACCTATTTACAGTCTGAAATGGCTTCTGTCAAAGATCCAGTCATTGAAAAGATTAAAAGTCAAAATTAAATAACTACCAATTTCTGGGGGAAAACAAAACCAGTTTGACCTGCAGTTCTTTTTGGTTTAATAATAATCCTGTTATCTAGGTCTGATCCAGAGTCAGACATATTTATTATGGGATACTTACAGGATGTGCAAAATACTTACAAAAAGCAAGTAAAAATGAGTATGTATGTTGAAAAATGTGCTCCCTGCTAATCATAAACCAGTGAAAGAGCATCACTCACCAGTGAAAACATGAGAGTAATTAGGTCATTTTCCCTGTGCTAGATCCACCCTGAGGAGGAAGACTATGGCTTTGAGATTGAAGAGAAAAACAAGGCCATTGTGGTGAAATCTGTCACCAGAGGCTCACATGCTGAGGTAATGGTCAATGCACACACACACACACACACACACACACACACGCACGCACGCACAAACACTCAATGTGTTTCCTTCCCGCCGCAGGGCATTAGTTCCAGTCGGTAATGGTTGTCTACTGTTTGGACGGCCGCTGTCAGTCTGCTTCTCTTCCCTGTGGATAGAATCTGTTTGACCCCAGAGCCATTAGACATGCATACTCACATCACCTTTAGGGGAAGACATACACAAACACATAAACAATAATAAACACACTTTATTTTACTTATCCACAGTAGCTTACAGTCTATCATATATACCTGTATATCATGAGTTGAACTGGTTGCCAAGTGTTTGTCACATTCTAAAGAACAATATAAACTATGTAGGCCTCTACAATATGAAGAAAATTTGAAACGTGAGAATTGTTCAGTATTAGACTAGATAAGTAAACAAGTAGAGCTGAAACAGGTATTCGATTAATCAACACAATACCTTAATTTTGCTGCCGTTAAACATCGGTTCCACTGTTTCACATGGACACCTATTGTGACGCACATGACACCAGGATCAACACAAAGTTGTAGTAGTTCCATCTTCATTTGTTAGTGAGTTGGATACAAATTTGTTGAAGACTGCAGTGCAAATGTTGTTTGTAGGTGTCATTTGACTTGTTTGTTGTAAAAATAATCAATAGATACATCAATTACAAAAATAACCGATAGCTCTATAAACAAGCCAACCTCACAGTCAGTAAAAAATATCACACATATTATTCTGAAGATAGCTGATGAAGGTCTGAGGGTTCATGTGATTGGTCAAACAGTTACCTGTTCAGACTGAATCTATGGAATGTCCAAAAAAGGAATCCATTGTTTGATTCAGTCCATTTGTTTTTTATTGTGTATGTTCTTATTGTGATAACAATGAAAAAAATATGATTATTTAGTTTCTTTGACTTTCACTCAGGACAAAATAAATCTTTCAAAATGCAAACAAATAATTATTTGACATTTTATTGTGATAATTAGCAATATTGACATAAGTTAAGATATTGGGACTAGTATCGTATGTTTTGGAGCCCTATTCAATCCTCGCTCATTTCTCTGGTGTCCTTGTGCTTCTTCAATGATATTCTGCTATTTTAGTGAATACAGTTCTTTCCCACATCGCCCTTCTCCTCAGTCGCTCCCTGGATAATCCATCTTTTGCAGACCTACTCTCCTGTGCTCTCTCTTGCTTCTTTTTTACATTTCTTTCTCTCTCTCTCTCTCTCTCTCTCTCCCTCCCTCCCTCTTACTCCGTCATTCATTCCCCATGTCCCCACAATAATGGGATTGCTGGTTGTGACACAGTCTGAGTGCCAGCTCCCTGAATGAGGCTCAGCTGATTCCCATGGGGCTCTGAAAGGGGTTCAGAAACGTACACTTGCACACAGAGCTCTTTCACTATATGATACCATTAGAGAAAGTCACATGTAGGCAAGCACCCCATGGTCTACGACGCACACATCCTTCCACTTTCAGATGACTGTGGCTCCTCCCACTCACTCCTACATCTATACCCTGGGCTGGTATCCAGAGGCGGGAGCCCGGCTCAGCCAAGGCCACCCCACCGGATCTGTGCCCAGGACACTGGCCTCTCACAGGGGACACAACAGAGGCCACATTATTCTCACAACGTGACTGAGGATGTGCAAGATGACTGCCTTTTATTGATGTGCAGCAGGCTGTGGCACTGGGTCTGTCATTTTTAAATGGATTTTGGAAGGTACATATTGTAGATCAAACGCAGTGTCTTTGTTTCAGAAAAAATCACTTGATCTGATAATGTGACCCACCACTGGTTGACAATAAGAGATGTATTTACTTTTGCACTGGTTTTGGGAAATTGATTTCCTGATTCAGATTGATCTTCATTTGAATTTGATAAAATCCTATTAATATTCAAAGTTTCAAAACTATTTCATTGAGAATCTACAAACCATGACATTGACCAAAAGTGCTTCTTTAAAATTGACTTAAATTCCCCTTTAAGTGATGAACTGCCATAACTGATAGTCCTTCTGTACATCTATCTAAGAAGGGACAGTGTCTTTAAAAGCTTTTACCTAACTTTTCTCCCACTTATTGTAGAGAGCACAGGACACAGTGTTTTTGGTTTGTACACAATACAGAAGTCTGCAGAAAAAAAAAAAGAGCATGTGTGTATAATATCCACATAAAGGTCCAACACAAAGGTGTCAGGCTACTCTAGATTTAGTTCAGGAGCCGATCATCATAATCAAACAGAAGGTAAAAATGTTTTACAGACCAGGGGTGTTAATAAATCACAGCTCCACTAATGAAAGCTCTTATTGGCTCATGCTGGTCCTGCTAATAAGATGTAGTTTCATCTGATTGCTTTTGATTTAATTCTAATGTAAGCAGCAAATATTTATTTTCTAAGAATATCTTTCATTAAAAATTTTTTTTTTTAAAAATGGTGTTTTAACTGAAATCTGTCTGGCTGAGTAGCTATTAAATCTTATTTAATCAAATTGGAAAATCTGGTTGATAGTCATAATTTGCACATGGATAAGTCATAAATTAAGCATTTAAACAGGAAACTCAGGTGTAAACATCTTATACTTTAATCACATCTACAAGCTAAATTGAATGTGCTGAAGCACAAACTGAATTGTACTGTTCTTTTTTGGTTTGTTTTCCGTTATGTTCTCCTTAGAGACACCTATACTTAACATGGAGCTGAATTGGATAATATGCACTACGCACCAGTCAGCAAGGTCCTGTGTAGACTTACCTTTATCTGAATGAAATGCTGAGCAACATTTCGAACTTTAACATTTACTGCTGTGTTCCTCTACAAATGTTAAGCTGGAGTGTCTTTTCATTCTCTTTCATTACTTTCTTTCTCGTCTCTGACTCTCTGATTTGTAACTGGCTGCTTTAACATCTGTTGTGAGATTTTAGTAACATTTTAGTTACTGTTAAAATTAATTGTGACTGTGACACCATAAAAAAAGATCCCCCCCAAGCATTTTAAGACATATTGAAAATAGTTTGCTTTGAATATTTTGTATCTACTATTTTCTACAAAAGATTAAATTACTCATTATTCAGTTTCTGTACTGTGATGGCTTCACATCGAAATGTTTTACTTTCCCTACCAAGTGAGTCTATACAGAAAAGCAAACAAAATTACAGAGACGCAACATGAAAACAGTTGTTTTTAGTGGAATCAGACTGTCAATTGTAACAGGTTGGTTAAACAGCTACTCAAAGGTTTATTAATTGATTATTTTGTATTATTTTTTATATGAAGTAGGATAAATTAAGGACATGAATAGTCGGCCTAAAGTCTAAAAATAACAGTCTTCTGTTTGGTGTCTGTCTGTCTGTCCAGATGGCAGGTCTACAGGTGGGCAGGAAGATCTACACCATCAACGAGGACCTGCTGTTCCTCAGGTCCTTCTCTGAAGTCGAAGCCATGATCAGCCAAGCCTTCTGTATACGACGGTCCCTTCGACTGCTGGTCGCCACCAAGGCCAAGGAGTGAGGGAGCACACAGAAGCACACACTCAGCCAGATGACAATCATGCAATAATATCCACAGGTGTAACACGTCTTTCCCCTTTTAGGATTGTGAAAATCCCTGACAATCCAAACAGCCTGTCCTTCAGACTCTGCGGCTCCTCCCCTCCTCATGTCCATGCTGTCAGGAAAGGTGAGTCACTGCAGAATTAATGCATTCTACTCCATCTATTTGTTACTTTTGCTCCTGCAATAAGATCTGTCTGCACGGACATATGTATAATCTATAAATGTGACGGTCAAGATGGAGGTGTTTTTTTTTTCCCCATGCATTTTAGTAATTTTCTCAAGAATAATCCAGTCATTGCTCAGAAAAAAACACACACATGCTGCAAAATATATGTATATATGCAAGACATGATCAATTTCGTTGTTTAGTTATAATTTTTCATTAATTTTCATTTCAGCAGTTTCATTTATAGTCAGTTTTGCAGTGCATAAGTTGCTTCATTTTTATTTTCTGGAACTGATAAGTTTTTTGTTTAGTTTACATTTAGTTTTGCAGGTACCATAAGTAAGGATTAAAGAATACATGACACTAGGTACAATTTACAATATCATGTCCCATTTTGTGCAAAGCCATGTATTCTTATACACTATGAACCATTACCATTGAGCAAAAAGAAAAACAACAGCAATTGTGTTTTATTTCTGTTACTGAAAGCTTTCAACAGAAGTCATTACTCTGCATTAACGCTACAGGAGATTTAATAGGAGAGCTGATTTAATCGCAAAACCTGAGGAAATTTTCATAATTTGCGATTCAGTTTCTTGATTAGTCTGAAGGAACAAGTGATTGTCATCATGTGTGGATAATGGTATTGGAACAATATTCCTGTAGTTTTATTTGTATGTCAGGTGATGTGTTTTCCTCTTGATCTTGATGCTGGATTTCTGTGAACAGATCTTTAAGATTTCTACCTTGTTATTGCAGTATCAGAGTCATTAACTGCCTTAGAGGTATTTACAGCATCAAAAAGACAAATATTTCTGTGTGAATTCTTGGGAAAGATGAGGTAACTCTCGCCTCAAACTTAGCCTCAAAACCTGTTTCACTCTACTTTTATGGAGCTTCTATTAGTTTCTAATGCCACCTGTCAGCCAGTCTGCATACGGTCAGGGTTCAAACTCCTATTAAACCAAACACACACTTGTGATTAGATCTTCAAGTATAATAGGTTTCTAAAAAGACACTGTAACCTCTCATTGCATCTCCTGCCAACCTTCTAACCAGACAGACTAGAAATAGAAAGATGAGAGATTTCTGACACGTGGAACAAGGGATGAATTCAAATGTGTAAACCAGACAGGAGTACAAAAAAAGTATCCACTGACTAATGCAACCACGCAATGTGATCCAGCAGTTTTACTTTTCTTTATTATGGCTCAGGGACTTCTCTGTTTACCCTCCCTCTTAATTCTCTCTTCCTTCTCCCTCTCCCTGCTGCTTCTCTCCCTCTCTGTCTTTTTTCTGCTCTTTCTCAGAGTCCTGTGTCACTTTTGGCTCTCAGCTTGTACATGAAGAGCTTTTTTTTCCGACTGAGTCTCCAGTTGTTGTTTTTTTCTCTTTTTTTCTGTTCCTAAACCCCCCAATACCCCCCCCCCA
>JAPQRP010000028.1:29273824-29291216 GCA_037367295.1 Apogon hyalosoma
TATATATATATATACACACACACACACACACACACACACACACACACACACACACACACACACAATTACGTATTATAAATGTTGGACTTTACAAGGCACTAAATAATCATAAATTCAGTTTTTGAGGTCTCAATTCATTTAGTGAGTTATTTACTTATCTTCCCATTTCTTTTAGTGAGTGTGAGTGAAGCTGTTTAGTCACAATTTCTGATGTTTCAGATCTTTAATGTACCACTGACGCTAATGCTGACTTTTTTCTTGCATTTTAAAAGGTCTTGAATAATTAAATTCAAATATCTGAAACCTGTAGATGCCCTGTTATATGTTAGTGAAGTTACTGTTTAATAATAAGGAGGTAATAGTTAATTATTGACCAGATATTATCTTGGTATTAACAACAGATAACTTATATGATGTGAAATTTATGTAAAAGGATAACAATTGAAAAACATATTTAAAGATAGGAACACCTTACAAATTACTGTAAAACATTACAGTAACTAGTTTGCTGCTAACAGTAAATGGTCATATCATCCTAATATTTGGATTACAAAAAGGTAAAATGATAATGTTAATGGGTATTAATTCTATTATACCCAAATTACAGTGCTGCACATGGAATTACTTGTTAATTGGACTGGGATTACTCATTACTACAACTCTGTGATTACTGAGTTATAATAGGAATTGTTACCAACATTTACCTCTCAAACAGCTGGTGATGTTATTAAATACAGCCCTCCCACTGGTGTTCATATGGGAGTGGACTATTTTTGTAGTGTTCATAGTGACATTTAGAGATGACTTTATAAAAAGCGAGAAGCTGTCATCTCCATAACAGCCTCCTGGGGCTGATCATCAGCTTTTCTTGGACTGTCTGCCCTTTGCCTTGTTTAAAGCTGAGGATTTACAAAAGGAACATTCTTCAGGCCCAAAATATTTATGAGCCGAGCCCAGTACAGGAACAGGGAGTGAGGCCAGGAAAACATCAGGAGTAAAAGACACGTATTGTGTGTCTGTGCAGAGGAAGGGTGTGATAATGAATAGATATGTGTGTGAAGGTGTCTCTGTATTGTGTAATAATAGTATTAGCATAATATAGTAGAAATGGTCTTTTATGTTTTTGATAATCCCAAATCTTCCTCCTCATTTTGAAATATTACATCTACATTCTTATCAGGCAATATTTCACTGTAATATTTTCCTGCCAGTATTAACCATAAATCACAGCAGTCTGTGGAAATCTCATTTAATTCAACCTTTTCATTTGTGTAGCCTATTATCGTCAATCACTGAGCCCACACAGCTCCAAGGGGAGAGTGGGGAGCCCCTGGTCTATGAGCCGAGCCAGCCCCCGCCTCTGGCCCCCTGTGAGGACGGCTGTGACCAGGACAAAGTGGAGGGAGGTGGAATCAAGAGAGTCTGCTTCAAGGTGAACGAAGAGGACCAGGAGGACTCTGGTCATGACACAATGAGCTACAGGGACTCCTACAGGTAAGGTGGAGGCAAGAACCACATCTGAGGACCACACTGAGAATTAAAAAAATGATATTTCAGGAATAAAGTCGTAAAGTCTTGAAAAGAAAAATTAATGATATATATAATGTTATGTATCCTATAATATTACAACTTCATTCTTGTAAAATTAGGACTGTTTTGCTCAAAATATTATGACTGTATTCTTGAAATATCACATTCTTTCTCCATTATCGTGGCCCTATTACTCCAGTGTACAGAGCTGCTGAAGTGGCTTACATTAACCCATAGAGACCCACAACTATTTTTGGAACTTCCACAGGATTTTTTTTTTATCTTTCCCAAGTGATATATTACGATTTATTATAATGTTATCCTGTACATTTTGCATTTTTCTGTGAAAATCAGGTATTTTCCTAAATTTAATTTACTGATCATGTAGATATTCATAAAAGCGCAGAGTAAAATCAGAGCTCATTAGATGAAATCAGGAAAAAATGAGGGAAGAGGGATTTTTCAGCAAAAATATCAATAACAGAACATAAAAACAAACGTTGACAACCACTAAACTACATGTGTTTTACTGATGAATCAATGTTGTAGACTATGACGGTGTTTTCATATTCACTAGGGAGCCTCTGAAGGTCCAAATGGGTCATGTCTGATGACCATGAAAAGATGACAAACTGGATTTTACCTGAATTATTTACATGTATTAATAGGATTAAAGGATTAACAGGTATTAAACAATTTAGATCAGTGGATGCTTTTGGTCGGTGGTGGATGTTTGAATCTTTATGGGTTAAAATAACAATTTCCTCTGTATGAAAGTTCTAAATGTTGATTAAAAAGTAAGACATTTGACTATTTCTAAACAGAAACAAAAACAGGAAAGGAGCTTAGGGACATCCTGGTTTTACACCTGAATTGTGGGCTCTGTAATACATGAACAACATTCAGACTCTCTCTTTACTATAACCCCAAATCCTGCTCATTTTCCCCTTTGGAAGCTAAAATGTATTCCAGATGTTGGCATTTTAACCAAGATTGAAGGCTAAAAATGACTTCAAACTTTTTGGTCAGGTCTGGTTATGTCATTTGCTTGTTGTGAGTTCATTCAGATGTATGTGTATGTGTGTGACAGCAGCGAGTGTGTGTATCGTCCACTGGGCAGTGCTCTGCTGAGCCCCACCCTCCACCACCCACTAAGATATAGTTATTGGTTGTTGGTGTGGTGGGCTGGTGTATAATAGAGCCAAATGTTTGGGGCGCGGCCTCCTCACCCACTCTGTCATTAAGACCCAGCCACGCCATGTGAAACGCAGCTACCTCATCTCAATAAAATGTAAAGGAAAATGTGTTGTGTGTCTGTTGTACGCATATGCACACACAAAGGTGTTTATACAGCCTTTTAAGTCCCAGTGAAAAAAAATCCTCTGCTCAAGGTAGCAGTGGATACGGATGAATCATCCCACTTGTGAAATTTTTGGATGTGATGAAAAGTGCTACTGTGTTTCAGAGGTGGGAGGTGGGTCATTTTGGATTTTTTTTAATTCCTGCTGAGAGAATCAGACATTAAAGCCTGAGGTGGTGACAGACCACAGCAGAGCTCAACAGTTGGAGGTCATTGGCTGAGTACAGCCTGTGAGGAACATAATGTCACAGCAATGACAGGAGGGGGTGACAGGAACAGAGAAAAAGAAAAAAGAGCAGTCAGACAGAAAAATACAGTGTATGAAGGACAGAGGAGAGTGTAAGGAAATCAAGTCTAATAGTATCTGTTCCAGAGTCTGGTACATTGAGTCTGTCATGAATACATTTTTTTACTGAAAAAGAAAAATATATATTCAGATATAACTCTTGAGTAATCACAAATACGTTGAGTATTAATTGTAATTTTCTTGTACTGTAATGGATTAAAGTGACATTTATTTTCTCATTTAATCACACAATAATTATTTAAAAGCATTCGTATTGTCATCTGTACTCTGTTCTAGCCATCAGAATGAATGTGATGGTTAGTCTCATTCTGTTCCTTTGAGCATATTTTTCCTGAAATCTATGCCCATTAGTTTGTGAATAGATTACCAAAGACATATTTGATTTGCAGGTGTGAACATGGCACAATAATGTGGATTAGGTTTAGGCCAGATCTGTTTGTAGAATCAGAATAATTGTAACAGTGGTACTCACACTTTTGGCAGGAGGTATGTGAGGCTAAATTTAGAAACTACTGTGTGTGCGTAGATGTGTGTGTTTCTGTATTCATCTGAAAAACACAGCACCCTTTGCATAAACAGACGGGGAATGATGGAGAGTAATATAAAATGCAGAAGTAGGACTGAAGTATGAGAAAAGGGGGTTTTACTGAAGGAACAAATATGAAGAAAGGAATATTTATATAGAAACATATTACAATGTGTTCATGAAGGTGAAGTCCTGGCTGTGGTTCTGCCATCCACCATACTACCACACAGACATATACGGGATCACTCAATAACCAGGCAGGTGACACATCCCACCATCACATTCACATGCAACAAACAATTTGTCATTCAATGCCAGTTGGATAATCATCAAAGGAAAACAAAGCCAGTGTTTTTTAGTTTTTAGTCCCTTGTAGGCCATTTGTCATGGTAATTCAGCTTGTGAATGATTCAGAGCTCCTCTGAGGGGAATCACAAGTGTGCTCGCTAGAAGCAATGTATAATTTGAGCCACATAAATCTTCCACATGCTCCCGGTAATCATGTTGAATCACGTAGACGTATGACGATAAATATAGGCTTTGCTATTTTACTAAATTGTCTTAGGCAGGCTGACGTTTTCTACAAACATCAGTATGGGAGAAAACACCACTGAGCTACAGTACTCATAAAATAAAATATGTCCAGTATTTAGAAAAGTATCAGTGTGCTCCATTTTAGTGTTGGAGTCTCACTTTTATTATGTGTCAGATGTTTTGGAATCTAATGCAGCTGCAGTTTACTGTATAGGAGTTGAATGCTTCTCTGTGTAAAGCCACAGTGAGGAGCATTTAATTACCTTTGGTCTCACATACTGTAAATCAGAAAAGGCATTTACAATCACAAGGATTATTTGGCAGCATAATTACAAGATGCAGCTTTCCAAATCCCCTCTGTGGTTTAAAAGCGGAATGAACCCTAAGCTTTATTTTGCATTTTAACTATGTGCTTTGTGTATGTGTACATTTTGTTTTCCAGCGAGTGCAACAGCAACAGAGACTCAGTCCTGTCCTACACCAGTGTACGAAGCAACAGCTCTTACCTGGGGAGTGATGAGATGGGATCAGGTAAAGGACACTGTTATTATTTTTTAAAATATGTTTGTTTTGTTTTTTTTTTTTATGACACATGTTCTATTTCATGCTTTTGCTCTCAAGTACCATGAGTCAGATCAAACAATGTGCTGGACTGAGTCACTGTCCAAACAGGCAGTGTGAGTGAATTCAACATAAACAACATAAACCAAGGCAAATCCACACTTCCTACAGTGTCAAACAGAGACATACAATAATGAATGTTTGTATAAGAACTGATCATTAGTTTCCAACTTAAGATTGCTTTCTTGTTTGCAATCACGTCAATCTTATGTCACGCTGTCAGAACGCCAAAGCGAAGAAATGCTGTGGATATTTCTAAGAGATGACTGCGGACAGATATTTAGACACACCATTTCATAACCCTTACACTCACATTTTTGTGCACTGAGCCAAGTATTTCTTTACTGTTGTTTATCACTTGTTTTTATCACAATTAAGCCTCAACAGCTTCCTGATATAAGACTTTACCTTCATAATCTCTGATTGAATCATCAGAATTTACATAAAAAGAGATGAATTGCACTTTAGTGGATAGAGTTGTTTTAATATTTGCAAACAATACAATGAAAAAAAGCAATTATTCCTATTGAGTCTTTGTTTTTTCTTGCTAGGGGATGAGTTGCCATGTGACATGAGGATTCCTTCAGACAAGCAGGATAAACTGCATGGCTGCCTCGAGCACCTTTTCAACCAGGTAACCAAGTGGAGCAGTTACACAGTCCTAACCAGTCTGGTGTCTGAGATTCATTTAATTTCAAAGTTCTTTGTCATCGTTCAGTGCCACTCTGTGTTACAAAGGCAAATATAATGGACACCTCAGATCAGTTTAGCCATAACTGAAACTAACAGCAGGAAAACAAACAGTAATGTAATGTTCCAAAACAGCTGAAGTCATTATGTAGCTGTTCTCATTTACATATTTTTTGCTTTTATTATCAGACAGCTCAACAGATATGAAATAAACATATAATCACTTCACATAAAGTCTACATGTCAACCTGCAGCCACATCTAAATCATTTCCGAGCTACTGCACTGTAGTAATATAAATCTCATAAACATAGTGAACAGCAGCTGTGCAGCATTTCAGCTGTATTGAAATCTAACCAATCAATGACAAACAAAGGCAGAAGTAATAGAAAGTCCTTAACTTTATCCTTCATTCAGCCCTAATTCAATTTATATAAGCATTGAACAAAATACTACAACTACTAAAAGAGCAAGTAGAGCTAAGTTAAGCAATGAAATCAAAGGGCATCTGATCAAAACTTGACTTGTTCAGCATTACCCACCACTGAGGGTGAGACAAGGTGAAGGGTTCAGGACATTATAACAATTCAGAATGATTGCCTTCACACTGATAGAGCAGGATCCTAGATTATCAGATGCGTTTGCCTGTGCTCAACGTTATGATGATCAAAGGGATATACACAAATGTAGATGCCATTGTGGCCACTAGTTTGCCATTTTGGACCATTCAAGGCTGGTTTGTAAACACACAGGAGTTTATGAGCAGCAGTTTTCATGGGTAAAAGCATTTATCCACTTACATATGAATTTCATTACAGATTTCAATAAATTGTTTTTATATTCAAGGTTCAGTGATGTATGTGAAGTTAAAAAAAGGTAAAGCCTGTTTTTTTTAAATCCAAATATAAAAATTATTAAAATGATTGAGAAATGTAAACATTATACTGCTCATTTATACAGAAAAAATGTAGCTCTCCTCTTGACTTGTATATTTGTGGTGGGCAATCTTGATCAATCCAGTATGGCAGCCACGCTGATGTATTACAGCAACAGGGTGAAGCAACCAGTGGGACGTCTGTGTTAACATAATCATGGTGCTGAATATCAGCCACCTGTGACCCAAGCGAAGGTTACCAACTAATGGAAAGCCTGCAACACATATGTTTGCATACATGTACGAGCACCCCTAAACCCTTTCCTAAACCTAATCCATGAATAACACTATTGAGCTAACCTTTTGCCTTATACTAATAAGAATGGTAAGTGTACACTAGAACCCTAATCCTAAAGTACACAAAGGCCTGTGGACCAGCTAAATAGATCTGAATTTTACGCAGCCAAAATATAGTGAATAAGAAACACACATGCACACACATGTCCGCAATAGACACCCCCCCCCCCCCACACACACACACACACACCACCAAAACCATGTGGACTGCAAGATTGTGATAGTAATCAGTAAACATCTGGACTGAGTTACCTTGTGAAACTTTCTGTCCTCTGGTCAGGATCCTGGTTTTTCTCTCATCTTTCACTTGACCTCCTTTCTTTCTTTTTCACTCTTACAAACACAAACACAGGGTCCACTGCAAACATGGACTCAGTTAAAGACATCCATTGGTCTTTTCATCTCCTCATACAAGCATCTCATGTCCTTTGACTTCCCGTGGGGTGCACCCACTTTGGCTGCTGTAGTTCTTTCCACATGTAAACAGCAGCTCAGGGGGCCTGCAAACACAAGCCTTGCTGTTAATGCTGAAAGACCATAGCCAGAAGCTGCAGAGGTGTTTGTGTGCTTGTGTATTGAATTAATTTAACTTTTATTTTTAACAAGTTTGTAGTCAATAAGTGGGTTTGTGAGGAGGGAGGCAAGATGAATCAGCTGAACATTGGTAACAGCCCATATGCTCATACATTGGCCTTGACCGACATTAGCTGTTGTGAAACAAGATAATTTTCCACCTTTTGCATATGTTGTGTTTTATTCATGATGTTGTTTGTTTTCATTCAGATATGGTGTTAGGAAGGCATTAAAAAAGTCCAGGGAAAGAAAAATGATAATAAAAACAAAAGAAACAACATCAGTATTGATACTACTGGTCTATTTGTGTAATTGCCAAGAGTCAAGATTTGACATTTTGTACATCTTAGTTTGCCTCTTAAGTTTAACATTCATTTTTTGAAATGTACAGTTATAGCTTAGTTTTAATAGTTTCCATGTAAATTTGAGAGGGTTTTTTTGTAATATGTGGTAATTGATAGGGGCAAGACAGGTTAGAAATGTTTTAAAATGTCTTCATTTTTAGTAAATATTAGAGCTTTGAAGTAATTAAATGCTCTCATGTTATATATATTAGGTGGTGGTGGTGGTATGTATGTGTGGGGGTCATTTGCCAACATTTGATCTAATGTAGCTTTAATTGTCCTACTTTGTCACTCAATATTTACTTGCTAAAAAATGTGGATGAACCTAATTCACTCTAATAATTATAATTTTACATAAAACCTACCTGTGCACATGAGCACATGTACTGTATACTGCTTATCTTTATATTTACTATGTGTGAACAAGAAAAATGTATTTGTCCAATTTAATTTCAGTTGAAGAGGATTTAGAAATGATCAAACTGAGGTGGTCTTATACCTGTATGCAAGACTGAACATGACTGGAATAACAATAGCAGAATGATGTGTAGGGTAAATATGAGAGAAAACTATTGATTAAATGTCAGTGTGTGTGTGCGTGTGTGTGTGTGTGTGTGTGTGTATGTATTTGTGCACACAGGTCGACTCCATCAACAGCCTTCTCAAAGGATCTGTAATGACCAGGGCCTGTGATGAGACAAAGCACTTTTACTCCGACCACAGCCATCTCGGTGCGTGTCTGTGTGTGTGGTGTGTCATGATGCTTCAGTTGTTATATCCAATTACTTGTCAGACTCACTTGCATGTTCTTTGGATTTATGTGAACAGAGTTTCGCCAAACAGAAGACTGGACAGTTCGTTGTCGTCACATTATCCACAAAAACATCCAGGAAGACCCTTGGAACCTGCCCAGCTCTATCAAAACCCTGGTGGAAAGCCTACAGAGATCTGTGGATGGTTAGTGGAACACACACATGAACGCTCCTGCAATATGAGCTGATATGGTAACATGTGGTGATTCCATCTTCCATCTTATTCTTCTTTTACCTTCCTATACAGATGGAAAGAACCAGCTTCTTCTCGCTCTGCTCAAGTGCACAGGTAGAGTAACACTCAGCGGTAGCTCTACTGGATTGTCAGGTCTGATAGAAGCTATCTCTAATTTAATACAAAACAACGAGAAGAGATGCAAAGACAGGATCTTTAATCTGCTTAAGAGAGAAGCAGGAAAGGCATCAGAGCCCAGAATTTAAACTGATTCCAACACTTTGCAAATGAGATCATCCATCATATGAAAATACAGCCAGGAGCCTTCTGTGGCTACTCAAAACAGCTTGAAAAATGGTGAAATGATGAGTTGCCAGGTACTGGCTAAATATATATAGATCCACCTAAAGTAAAAGTAGTCATTGTTATATTGTTTATATATAATAATTCTAAAAATATTATAACATTATTCGGTCATTGTCGCATGTTGACATGGAGCATTTATTTCAAAGGTTCAAAGTGTGATCTTTAGCAGTATCTTGCAAGAAAGTCACAAAGGTCAGAAGAGTTAGTTTTTGTTTTATTTGTGTGCTTTAGTCAAAGAGATGTTAACTCTGGCCCACACTCACACTCCCAACATCGTAGGTGATGGCAATGTTTCCCCTTAACCTGTGATAAAAAGAAACAAAACAAGAACATTGTAAAATACACTGCGAAGCTCATCTTTTAAGAAATTGCTACAACCCCTTACAAAGTATAACACCACAATAGAAAATGGGAAAAATATCAGTGAATTACTAGAGATCACATTTTTGTTGTTTTACTTGTTATTCAATTTAACTTTTATTATAAATCTTGTATTGAGTTGCTGTTTTGATACTAACCTGTCATATTATTATATTTTTGGGCAACTCTCTATATTATTTGCCTGTGTATATTCATGATTTTGTATATTGTTGTTACACTGAACAGCCAGCCTTAGCAGATGTTTCCATGTATTTTTGAGTACTGCTTACATCCATCATCCAGAAGGATGCCAGGTGCTCTGAGTGAACGAGGGTTGATTTTGAAGCATGTGATGTCCCAGTGTTTTTGAACTGTGCACAGTAGCATATGGGCTCAGTTAATGGGAAATATTCTCTCAGCTGATCCCAGCTCACTGTGTACAGTGCATGTATTGGAACAACTCCAGGGCATGTGTAATGAGGAAGGTTACAGGGCCACTGGCCTTCTCGTATCATCTCCTGCATCCATCTTCCTCATTTTCACACTTAAACAGCTTCCTCCTCGTCCTCATATCCTCCCCTCTTTGCACCTCCTGTAACACCTCCATCACTGTCTGACATCAGTATTTCTTGTTCTTCCTCCAACATCAGATACGTCTCTGCAGCTGCGGCGGGATGTGATCTTCTGTCAGGCAGTGACAGGCGCCCTGTGCACACTGGCCGAGCAACTGTTGGCAGCTTTGCGGTTGCGGTTCAACAATGCTGGAGAGTACCAAGAAGACGGCAAAGAGACCAGCCGCAAGTGGCTTGAACAGATCTCTGTCATCGGTGTGCTGCTGCACTTCCAGTCCACATTAGCACCACACTTGGTAAGTGTAGTTCGACTTTACTGGATGTAATTTCCTGTATAATATAATTTTTTTCTACACTGTACCATAGCATAATTCAAACAACTGTAACGCTTAAATAGGCAGCAAATTATTTTACACTAAAATTGGCACAGAGCTCTATGCAGTGGATATTGAGAGGGTGATTGTGTGTTCCCTCCTCTATCAGTTGTAGCTTTATTGTGGTCTGCTCATGCACGGACAGTTAAGAAAAAAAAAATCACTAAATTTGAGGTATACCTTACAGTCTTCAGCACTTGATGTCACTTGATGCTTTTTATATCCTATGCTTTAAAAAGGAAGTAATATTACAGTTTTACACTTCTTTTAAGACTAAGTACCTAAGCTGAAGAAACAGAAAACAATTCTGCTGATTTCTCTATGTTTTTGTGACAAAAATACCAAATCAATAAAATTGGAATTGTATGCTGACTTTGTCAATGAGCATTTTCATTATTTTCTGTATTTTGTGATGATATACTATAGGTCCAAAATACATCAGCAATTCATTAGTTTAGTAATTTCACTTTTTCTCTCCCCTGATTCTATTTATTTTTGAGTTTTGTTTGCTCCATAAAAATGGTGTACAATACTATGCATACTACTTCTGTCATTTACTGTATGGTGTGGGTTCAGTAATACAACCTTTATATTATATATGTGATAATTAAAGTGTCTTACAGTGTATTCTAAGTATATTCTTGACTGTGGATCAAACCTGTATAAAGACAAAAAATAATTAAAGGAATAATAATGTAATAATTCTATAGTGATATACTTCTTTAAAAATAATACTGTCATACATTGTAATCATATTGCCCAGCACAGTCATACTTGGTAGATGTGTACACAAAACTCTGAAAAGTGTCTTCATGGTGTGACCTCTGAGCCTTCCCTTTTTCCTCTCCTCTTGCAGAAAGAGGAGCGGACCATGCTGGAAGACACCAAGGCGGCCCTGTTGGACCTGGACAAAGTCACTGTGTTCTTCAGGCAACTGGAGGACGAGTGTCTCGTCGCAAGTAAGACTATCAACAATGACTTGACTTGGTCCATTTAAAGCCAACTGCTGGTAATGAGCAGCTGTATGGTTTGACCAGCTCTGAATAAAGTTCCATTATGTGGATGTATGGCAGCTATTGAGAGTGGAATGGCCATTTTGCCGTTGCAGATTTCATTTTCTTTTCAGTGGAGAGACACTGAATAGGAGCTAAAACAACAACATAATAGCTCCATAAATCATCCTAACTAATAGGAGAATATGGAGTCTCTTAAAGTCTCTTACAGATGAAATGCTTCCTTTCTGACAGGCTGTGTGGGCCTTCATTTAAACCATAGTCTAGGGATGTACATGCAGGATGTCAAATTTCAAGGTACCACATTCTTTCAGGTCAATTCAATAAAAACTGAATATACTGCTTTGCGCTGCTATAGGCCAAACTATTCACGCTCAGAGCAAGCATTTAGAGTAAGCATTAAAATATAAATGTGATCTACACTTTCACTGAGCATGAACTCTGTTTGACAAATTTAAGATGTGTATTTCTTCCTTTAATTACCTCAGTATCTGTGCTTCCTAAAAAGGGCTCCTGGCTACCAGAAGCCTCAAAGTCAGCAGGTACAAAACACAACTGCATCCTGAATCAGTCCTCTTTTCAGGAGCCTCAATATGGCCAGCAGAGATTTCCGCTCAAAGGAAACAGCACAACATGCATTTCCTATTTCAGGAGGCAAAGCTATTGGTGAAGCAGGGATTTGCTGTACAAGGTTTGCGCAGAGCAGCAGAAGGTATTAAGTGCACAAGAGTTTATTGTGCACAAAAGCATAACATGCGAACTCCTAGTGATGCTTGCGCTCTCAGTGCACTTGTCTTATTGATAGAAGTGAGTCAAGCATGTTAAGGTGCACAATATGCAACCTCAAGCTTACACACCAATTTACCCACACATCGTTTTTACATTAATGTAAAAAACCTGATTTGCTGAAGTTGCATTTTCAGCTCAGACTGCTGCAGTGCAGGCAAATAGTTTGTGGCGGCAGTGTCCGTTGAACTATATTGATTTGCTAAGCAATCAGGGAGCTAAAGGTTGGATAGAGTCTAAGCTCGCTGAGTTCAGCCTGAAAAGTCCATCACAGCTAAATCCACATGATTATGGCTTGATGGGTACCTCTAAGAAACCCAGTTGACCCTAAAGGTCATTCAGTAAAAGACATCTTGTCCATTTTCTAAGAACTGTTAGTGCTACACAAACAAAATGTTACCAGAGTGTCTTGGTTAAGACATGAATTATTATTAATCATGTATTGTATGTGGCATTAGTAAAGCTCTCAGCTCTATGCATATGCAATGTTAACCAAAACCTGTTTACATTCAACTTATCAGGTGAAAATCAATTTAAAATTTAAAAGATCAAAGCCTTTGTTATTCGCTAACATAGGTTTTGGGACTGACTGTCATATTGTTTTGTATAACACAAAATAATACTGATAATCCTAGAGATGCTGAATATCAGATCAGATTGATGGGAGGGGGTCAACTCAGGTCAGTAGCCTGCTTATTAGACTTTTTCTTAACGTGACTAATCCACAGGCACACAAAGCTGCAAACACCCATATATCAGTACATGATTGCACTGATTTTGGTTTTTGCAACAATAACATGCTGAAGCAGTGCTTCTCTATGCTGTAACAACAGGAGAAATCCTCCTCTATATCACAAAACGCACTTTGTCCTAATTATTCATGTAGAGAGACCCATTTATTCACTATCACTTAATTATTAATGCTCCATAATATATGAGGACACTAGTTTTTACTGTTTACAGGTGAGATTTTTTTTTCAAGTTGCTCCAAAAGCCACAAATATCCAGTGTCCAGTGTTTTTTTTTAATGTCTGCTGTGCATGTTTGTGTTGTAGATACACCAGTGTGTTACCAGGTGGAGGGCAGCCGACAGGCCTTGAGGGTCACCCTGTACCTGGACAGCTGTCACTTCAACGAGCTGCCCAGTCGCCTGCAAAATGGAGGAAGCCTCAAGCTGCACACTGTCCTGTTCACCAGAGGTAAGACTGGGGAAGGAGGAGACTGTAGGCGTAGGGCGAGTTATCCTGTTTTTTCATAGACTATCCCTTTGTTTTAACACCGCCTTTAGGGATCATGCTTCTACATTTCCTGTTAGATGTATATGCTTTTATTTAGTTAGATGAAAGCTTGTCATTACCCATTTGAAACTTTACATTCCCTTTGCTGCCATGCTTTACCTATGTGTTCTCCATCAACTGGCTGAGTATGAATGGGCAGCATTATGCATTACTTCTGTCTGCCAAATATCCATTAATTTTCCACAGACAAGTGCCAGTTGGAACATTAACCCAATGGGTGTGCTTGTATTGTTCTCATTTACATCAATGTGAAGTGAAATGCTGTAACACAGTTAGAGCAGTGCAGGATGTTTGGATAAACATTGCCATCTACTGGGAAAACTGTTATCTGCAGGTTGAGGGTACTAGAACTCTTGTTATTTCAGATGCTGAATTTTGTCTGTATGGGTCTTGCTCTGTATTTGAGGACCACCCATTTTCCCTTAAAAATGTCCTTAATGCAGACTTTTTATATAGGATAAGGCTTTACAGCAAGGTAAAGGAAATATCCTTTAAAATGTTAGCTATAATGATTTAGTCTATATTAATGACAGTTCAAGTTCAGGGCAGCTTTATAAAAATGATGTGTGAATGTTTCATTCAGCGCTGGAGCGTCCAGAGGGAGTTTCCCAGCAGGATTACATTGCTATGGAGGAGTTCCAGCAGCGCACTAATGCTGTCTCACTGGAGAAGGTCAAGGCCTACTACCGCAGACTCAGGTAGGCTCAGCCACGCTGCATCACAGCCCTCCAGTGGGAAACTCTTCCAGTACTCAGGTTATGTTTCACCTTAAAGGGAGAGTTCACCCTGTACCATTGCATAAACAAGCAGAAAACTACATCTCATTGTTTTTTTCTCTGTCTTTGAATTATTTTCAAGTTCAAAATCTTTCAAGGTGAGAAGAGTGTCATTTATCAAGACCTGTCCTTTATTCCATTTCACTGCAAGGTGAGGCAATTTTGTGCCTCACCTTGGCTCATGTGACAAATGCCCCAAATGTGCATCTTTGGTGGTTTTATTGAAAATCTGCAATTCACAGTGGAGAATCTGTGCAACAAAAGAAAAAAGACAACAACGAACAACACCTTTGTGTTGATTCCATATCAATTCTATGATTTTACTACGTATTTAATATACATTATTATAAACTGTAATTTTTGTTAGTTGATCAACTGTTGTAGTTCACCTAATTATTTGCTGCAGATCATCAAAGCTTTCAGTTTATGTTGAATGATGCCATTCTAGTCAGTTCCAATGGTAAAATATAATGGATTGTTTTATATAGGGAAATGTTTAAAACATCAGCAATATTAAAATCATTTGACATTAGTCACAGTTGGTTTAATAGATCCTTAAAGATATAATCAATATTTTTAGTCAAATCATTGATTTCCTTAGTAAATAGCTGTGTAATGAGCAGGATAATGTACAGTGAGGTGATAATTATTCAAAATAAAAATCTTCAGGTCATTGAAATCCCTTCCTTCATCACCCTAGTGCAAAACATTTCCTATGATGATGCATCTCATTATACATTATCCCTTATGGAACGTGTGCATGCTTTAAAACCCTGATGTGGTTGCTTTTTCAGATATGCAGAATTTTCCAGAAACAACATGAATACTTACACAGATAGTGTAGCAAATCCATGTTAATGTACAGTATATACTGAAGTATTCTGCTGAATGACTCACACAAAGTGAGTCACAGAGTTTTAAAGTGATGTTTTGTACTTGAACAGGGCTTTCTATTTGGAGAAGTCAAACCTCCCCACAGACTCCAACACCACAGCCATGAAGATCGACCAGGTAAATATACACATACTCTGATGTATTTCACGCTCTGTGTTTCTGCTGCAGACATGGATTGTGTATATTACAGAGTGATACAGTGTTTTGTAACTTATATCCTGCTGTTGTAACGTAAGTCCATCTGTATATAATGTTGTGACTGAATATAAATGCAAGCACAGATACTGGGCCTTGAAGTTAGAGACCTCCAACCAAGCATTTCCAAAGTAAGATGACCTGGTGTCCTGTTCCTCCAATGGAAAACATCATTAGTTCCCTCCAAGCCTTCCCATTAACTCTAACTAACCCAAACACTTCAACATTATCAACCACCTTCATTTGAACCTCAGTGATGAATAGATTAGAGACAAAAACCTAGTGTTCCAGACTGACTGTAACCCAAATAGATTCCAATGATTGTAACTGAATAGAAGCACACAGCTGAATGTAGTCCCAATATCTAGACACATGTTTAGGTTTGATCATCTTCCTAAGGCACACTGTAAAGAATAAACCTCCCTTAGTTATTTCTGTCATGGTTTATCTCCTATTTTTGCAGGTGCACCATCTTAACAAGTCATGTAGTCTTCTACTATTGAGTATTAAAATCCATGGTGTAAGTAGGACTGGGCGATATGGCAAAAATATGGCTGTGATTGTGTTTCCAAATGAGTCAATAACAATATTTATCATATAGAATTTGTGTGTTACAACGAAGGGTTTCATGATGATGACTGAAGCCTAAAGAGAAAGGGCAGTTAAAATATAGAATGATGAATGAAGGACTGGGTATTTGAGCAAAGGACATCATGGGACAAATATTAACTTTAGAGTGTAGCCATGTCAGTATAAATGTATGAAATTCTGATAAATCTATCATAAATACACCATGATGCCCTGTCTGTTCCTGTCTGTATGTCAGGCTCAGCAGGTCAGAGAAGATTTTCATATGAATGAGACCAAAACCTCAGCAGAATTTGTTACTAGATGACCGCTTTGAATATTTACCTGCCAGTGCGCTCTTTAACCCCCTGAAATTTACACACCAAAAACAAACCCGCATTTGGCCATTCATGGATGTTGTATTTATGTTTTTATGATAAGGTGATATATCTGTCCATATCAAGTACAAATGTCCAAAAAATACAATTATCACTTTGAATTTGATCACAATCCTGTCTTGAGAGTTGTTTTATCGCTCAACCCAAGTAAGTGTAAGGTCATTTACATATTTCAAAAACAAACAAAAAATGTTTTTGTGTAAAAATATTGATTTACACATATTTTCATATTCTGTCAGTTGCCTTTAACATAAAATAGCCAGAATTGCTTACTCATCATAGAAAACTCCATTTCTCCATTCCACTCAGTTGTAGTCTCAATGACTTGGTAAGATGGCCACGTATCTCGGTTTTGTTTCCTCTTGTGACCTCTCGCTGACCTTTGCCCTCTCTTCCTCACAGCTTCTGCGACCCCTCAACACACTGGACGACCTTTGTCGACTAATGCAGTCCTATGTCAATGTGCGCCCAAGCGCTCAAGGCCACCCATCGGGGATCAGTGTACTGTGTGTGTCCTCGGAGCTGTGTAACCGCCTGGGAGCCTGCCACATCACAATGTGTGGTACAGGCATGCAGAGGTCAGTGTTTAATACTGTAACATCACTATACTGTCAGCAGGAATGAACTCCAGAACGCAGAGTGGCTGCAGCTCAGAACACCAACCTGGCCTCGCTGTCTCAGCACATTTGTTCTTGGAGGTGTCCAACAGGTTCACATATGGACAAACAGAGTTAGAGTGTTTTAGTTTCAGCAGGACACACAGCGCTGACCTGATGCTTTGTTTGTTCTTTGCAGATGTACATTAAATGTGACACTGGAGCAGGCAATGATTCTAGCCAGGAACCACGGTCTGATGCCACGCTGCATCATGCAGACCATGGACATCATGCGCAAGCAGGTAAACAGAGCTGCCGCTGTCAATAATTTTTGTAATTGTTTAATCTATTGATTATGTTCTTCAATTTGATAAATAGTAAATATTAATAGTAAAAGGTGAACCACATATGTCTGAAAATGAAAACATCAAGTCCTTTATTCCAGAACCAGCTGAAACAACAACCACAAAAAGTCTAAAAGTAAAAGGATATATA
>JAPQRP010000028.1:29291238-29301705 GCA_037367295.1 Apogon hyalosoma
AAAAATAAATGACAAACCAGTCAAATGACATTTACAAACAATATGTGCACTTCAGTCTTCAACACATTTGGATCCAACTTATTAAAAAGTTAAGATGGAACTAACACACAACTAAAAACATAAAGCCAAATATTTTTTAATGTTTGTGTTAAAACTTAAAAGTTTAAAGGAGTAAGTGGTGGTTCCAATGTAAAAAAGTGAATATATAGATATTTTCTGTCTTTTTGTCTTTGTCTCTTCTGAGCTACAATCCATGTTATCTGTGTTGATCCTGGTGTCATGTGCGTCACAATAAGCGTCCCTGTGAAACACAACAATGGAACAAACGTTAAATGGTAGCAAAATTAAGGAAACAAAAGTTTAATTCAGGAAAATTGTAATTGAATGTTTTTTTTAATCGATTCTCATCAGTTAATTGATTAATCATTTCAGCTCTACAGGAAAACCTCCAATATAGCCTTTGATCTCATGTGTCTGTTTTAGAGAGACTTTTCTTTTTTTTTTTTATTTGAGGAAATACAATATAAAGCAAAATGCACTGGATCCTCTGACTTAAAGCATGTTTTTTCTGCACATTATATGGTTTCATTTACATGGGTGAAGCAGTAGGATTGTTACTGAAATCATTTGATATCTGTTGTCTTCTCTCAGGGGGCGCGAGTCGAGCTCTCTGCTAAAAATCTCAAGGTAATGGACCAGATGCCTCCATCAGCCCCCAGGTACGACAGAAATCCACTACTATGCACACTTTAGACTCTCCTCAAGGTGACTTATTCTTACTCTGGTTTTCTTTTGTCCAAAGGCTCTTCAAGTTGTGTTTACCACCATCAGATGGAGAACTTTAAGAAAACATCACTTTATCTTGAGCTTATCAAAGACAGGAGGATGTGAAAAAGACAATGATGATGAGAGATGACAGGCTAAAGAGGAGCACGACCACTTTTCCTTCCAAGAGATACTGCCAAAAGAAAGACCTTTGTTCCCCCGCCACCACTGCCCCAGTCACACAAGGATCATTCGAGCACCGAAACCACTAGAACCTTCAGGTTAACGCTGTGAGCACACGATGATTAGTGAATGTTAACCTGGAAGCACCTAGTGAGACTGCTGCAACCGGAAAACTCACACCTGTACTGTTAAACTGGGACGCTGCCCAGTCAGAAGTACCTCAGCTGTTGACATAAAGCTGACACAGAATGACTTGACTTGACAACACGAGTGAGAGGGAGACGCCATGAAGAAGACACCTGCACTGATTCCACTCATTGCAGGGCTCTTATATTTTTAACTGGATTAACTAAACTACCTGGTCATCTTAAATGTTATGCATTCTGCCTCGGACTGCAAAAAATCCAGAGAACTGTCTGTCTGTCTTCTTTCTCTGTTTCTCACCAGGGTGTTCTCAGTGTTGGGACCCCCAGTTGAAGTAGAAGACTTGAATGCCCTGGTGTTCATGTTATGCTAGCTGGCTGAATAGATGCAGAAAGAGGAAAGGAAGTAGGGACTGAGGGAGAGGCGAGACGATAGAGTGTAGGGGGCTGCTTGCTTTTCTCTTCAGCCCATTGCATGTGGTTACTGTGCAATTACTGTAGGTTTAGTGTGAGTACTGTATTACTGCACTATACATGAAGGATAGTTATTTATTATGTCCGGAAGGAGCTCATTTTTATCCCTCACTTATACTATTTCAGGTATTAAAAGAATCTAAAAGCATTCCAGCCTACTTATTGAGCAGTATTTAACGGACCAACGGCATGCCATTTCTTAGACTTAAGCTGCCTGTGTATTTCATTTTATTTATGTGTATAGAATCTGTCAGGAAGTGTTGCATTAATTTTCAGGGAGTGTAAGGGAGGGATAGTTAACAGAGTCAGGTCAAAAAGAAGCTAGAAGCAAACAAAACAACACTGTTTGTCATTTAGCAGCCAAGAGAACAAGGTGGAATATTAAAGTCATTGTTAAATTATTAATATATTAGTTCAGATGTACTAGTTGAAGGATTACCTTCTTTTAACGTTTTGAATTGGCTTTTAAGCTGTCGTATTTACTGTACTGGGTGTTCAGTGAAAAAGCACAATGATTGGTCCATTCAAATCACAGTGTTAGAGGAAAAAAGTACTGTAAGGAGTTGGTGGATGATGTAAACAAAGGGATTGTTTCGGGACTGAAACACATAATTAGTAACATTATTTTACTGAAGATTTTAATTTCTTGTACATATGAGCAGAAAAAAGATAGGATATGTCTTATAGTAGCAGAGTAATGCTATAACTTAAATTGGATTATTTTTATGGAGATAATATAGTATATAAAACATTTAAATCTTGTTTTATTTTGTTGTTTTTGTATTCATGACTGTGCATTTCAAAGAGAACCTGTTTCTTCTCTTCGCTGAGCGTAACGTCACTGACAACATGTTAAAAAGGTTTGACGTGAATTACAGAATCCGTCTTGACATGCTGCAATCATTAGATACATCACTTAACCCTTTTTATTTATTTAAAATCAGCCTTGACTCTAGTGCTAGTCCCCTCATTCCTCTGCACAAGCATGGCAACTATACATCTCATTTGGCCTTTAAATATTTACATGAGGTGCTCCCAATTCAAGCATCAGTGAACATGGCAGCATAAAGATACAATAACGTGGTCTTAAGTGTGCGTTTAGTTTAGCTAATGACTGCAGCATGTTGGTGTAGCTGGACAAACAAACCTGTCACTGATTACACATTTATTTACATTATTCTAATGTTTGATTATTGTACATACTTTATTTGCAATTTTATGTTGCCTGAAAATAACTGTACAAAGGATCTTTGTTGAATCTTTCTAAGATTATCATTGTAAATGCAATCTTAACAAGCTAGTAAATAAAATGTTCACAGGAAGATGAGTTTTTTTTTTTTATTGGAACACTGCTGTTGCCAAGGACATGATGTTCAAATATGAAAAGGCTTGAATGGTCAGTCTTCTCCCACTACTGTTTCATCTGCTATTTCTCTTTCTTTCTTTACCAGTCCAGTTTTTTTTTTTTTTCAGTAAAAGGGAGTGAACAGTTAGGATAGTGTTTCCTCTTTTCAGTCTTACTTTTTGGAACTCTTGTCTTCCTATCGACCATGGGATTTCTGTTAAAGTAAAAATCATACATAAATAATCAGCTATTTTTCTAGATATACCTTCTTATCAGTCTTCATTTCCATCTTCAGCTTAGACTGTTTATGAAGATGTACACTTTGACAGCACTTCAAATGTGGAGCCAATAGGTTTCGATCTCCCCTAGTGGATCGTTGCCTCCTCCATGTTGTTCTATGGGAGTTTGGCCAAATGCACAGTACACATGCAGTAAGGTGATTTTGGTCTTTTAATATATTCTTTTGGCATTATTGCCTTTATTAGGATCAGTGAGAGAGAGAGAGAGACAGGATGACATGCAGCAGAAGATCCAGGCCAGAAATCAAACCCAGACCGCTGTAGCCTCAGCCACTGAGGTACACGTGCGCTACTCACACTCATGTGAGCCAGCTGGACATTGCTGATTTCTGTCTCCTTGGGCAGATTTCATCAGACTGACTTGAGTTCAAATTATCATCTTTATCTTGAGCTTGTTGATAAAGCCATTTGTGTAAAAAAAAAAAGTGCCATTGACAGGTGTAATGGCCAGTTGTGGTGCAGAATCCATTAAACGTGCAGCCTGGAACCAGTCAAGCAGGTGGACATTACATCTGCATGTCTATACTGCACAGATGGCTCCAGACCGACTGCAGGACTGCATCTTTTTGGAATTCATGATCCACAGCCGTCATTTTTGAAAACGTTTTTGAATATAGTCAATATAGAGATCAATATTATCCGGAAACATTTTTGGCCTGAATTGCAATGGGGAAAAAAAACCACGTATTATTCATGTATATATTTAGCTTTTGGGAATGTACATTGGTCAAGGTCAGAGATTCAAGAAACAATAATTAATTTACAGAAACAATAAAACAGAGAAAAAGAAGATTTGAAACATTTGTTCTCTGGGTCAGATCAAGCGGTAACACGTGGACACATTTTGTGTTCAACAGTCTGTCATGTAAGCAGAGTAACTTATATGCATGTATTACACATATTTGAGTAGGTATTTATAAACACTTTAACATTATGTAGAACAAAATTTGGGAAAATTAAGTTTTTAGGTGAAAAATGTCAAATTACTGCTTGGTAACACGTGGACTTGAAATGCACATCAATTTTTTAAGCTTTACGCAAACATTCAAAACATGCGGTTCTCGACAGAAACTGATATCAAGTAGGACAAGTAGGACAGGGTTTTTTGCGTTCAATAATTGGTTTTATTGAAAACAGCATAAAGCAGCAGTTTTTTTTCAGATACATTTTAATTTTTTTTTTTTTTTAATGGATTGTGCTTTGCAGTGGACAGCATTTTTTTTTTCTTTTTTAGTAACTCTGTGAAACTCTTGTCCCCTACAGAGGACAAAAATGCATTACTGGCTCTCAAAGAAGTTAAACAATACATGAATATTTTTCATCATGCCATGGTTTACATTTCATTTGGAAGTTTATTGTCATGCACTGTGGACATGATCAAACTGAAAACATTTCTTTAAGTGATGAATGAGATCTTACAATATGTTTGATTATACAGAATATACAAGGAAACAACTCATCAACATTAACCTTTAAAGACCCACAGCTATTTTTTTTCTTTACTTTTTTTGTCTTTCCCAAGTAGGTTATCACTGTTTATTTTAATATTATCATCCACCTTTTACATTTTTCAGTAAAATTAGGTATTTTACAATATTTAATTTACTGGTGATGTAGATGTTCATCAAAGCTGAGTAAATTCAAAGGTTATTAGATCAAATCAAAAAATGAGGAAACACTGACTTTTTCAACAAAAGATATCAATAACTGAACGTAAAAACGAGTGTCTATTACTACTGTCATTTATCAAACTCTATTGATTTTACGGGTGAATCTATGTTGTAGAAGATGATGGTGTTTTCACGTTCTCCGTGAAGCCTCTGAACATCCAGCTGGGTCACATCTGATGACCATGAAAAGATGACAAACTGCATTTTATTCCAATTATTTTCACGGATTGATAGGTTTAGTGGTTAAACAGTTATCAAACGTTTTAGATCAGTAGATGCTTTTGGTCATCGGTGGATGTTTGGGTCTTTACGTTCTAAAGTCACTGCAATTGCAATTCTGTGCAATTTGATCAATTTACTCTTTAATGACTTATATTTGTAATGTGGCCACCAACCATCTGTGTTATTTTAGGACAGTCAGATGAAAGAAACCCTCTATTTCTCATACAAAAACTTATAAAAACTGGTCAAACTTGAGCTCTAGACAACAGTTCATATTCTGTTAAGGCTTAAATCAATTTCATAGATAATACCATTTAATGAACATCACTCAGTACCAGTTTGTTGCTAATTGATCCAAATCACACTCATTCTGAAATGTCTATTTTGCTTTTTCTGCTTCAGCTTCGTTGATTGGTCTTTTTACATTTTGACACTTACCCTGTATTGTCAGCTCAGTCTGAATCCTAATTGGAATTGGTCTGAAAAACAGGACTTGACATACTTTTAGGTGCCCATTACCCTGTCTGTAAAAAGCTGCACATATCAATACTGCATGGACATACATCATCAGATGAAAGCCTTTTATGCAGCTGCTCTGAAGGGAAAGGGAGGTTATTTCAGGATGACACCCTCACATTCCCAAAACACCAACTTGTTCTTATTTATTTGACAGAATACAACAGCCAGAGTAGATGTTTGTTACACTGGAGACATGATGGTTGCATTTTTTTTTTTTTTTAAATAATCTTTGCGGTATGATTAAAACCTTGTGGGCTCTGACTTTGTTGCAGACTGTACTTGGCTCATGCCCAAAGTGATTAAAGCGGAGTGAAAATCATGTGCATGTTCCTTCCTCCCCGCCGTGTGTGTCAAATGGCCGGAAGGGGCTAAAGGCAAAAGCATCCACGGTGCAGTTTCACGCAGTTATTGCAATAGGTTTTCAAGGGGGACCGACACCGACCGCATTCACCGCCGCCAGCGCGCACACACCCCTCAGAGCCGGTGATGCATCCCCGCGGTAAGGGCACGGACAACTCCTCACCAGAGTCGCCTCGACTTTAGAATGGTGCAGAAATCTCTCAACGGTGGGGTTTACCCAACTCAAGCCGGAGAGAAGAAGCACAAAGTCGGGTTCGTGGGTCTGGACCCCGGCGCTCCCGAATCCAACAGGGATGGGGCTCTGCTCATTGCGGGTTCGGAGAGCACCAAGCGGAGCAGCATCCTCTGCAGACCCAGGTCCAGCATCTCCGCCGGCAGACCCAGACCCTCCAAGAAAAACGCCAGCTATCGGAAACTACAGAATTTCCTTTATAATGCGCTGGAGAGACCGCGGGGATGGGCGTTCATCTACCACGCTTATGTGTAAGTGGCGTTCGGAGCATGTTGATGGCGTGTGTCATGACGGCCTGACTGGAAGGAGGGTTTTGACGCCGGGTTTAGGAATTGATCGGGTTTTGTGTGATGCTGTTTGTTTTTTTCTTCATGGATGATCATGATGAGATGGTGCACGAAAGGGTTAAGGGTTGTCATGCTGCCAGGCTGCTGTAGCTCTGAATCTAGGAGGGACCGGTCCACCCGCAGAACTCCTGACACAACTCCTCATACTGTTCATTTCACGCAGGCTCGTCAGCTTTTTCCACACTTTACGGTGGAGGTGAAGCCTAGATGCGGAATATGTGCGTCTCATCTTACACACTGTTGTTTGACATTGATTTGAGTTGCTATATGTTGCAGTATGCAGTGCAGTGTGTATGTGTGTGTGTGTGTGTGTGTGTGTGCGTGTGTTAGTGGGTTTCAGCACCGCGTTCCGTGGACAGCTCCGCGCCGCGTCACTACTTTCACCAATGGACGTCGCAGTTGGGCTGTAATGTGCGCACGCATGTGGACTCACATGGGTGGAATGTGGAGGGTCACATAGAGAAGGAGTCTGGGGGTCCTGTTCCTGGGGATTCTGAGGGTCGACCACTTCATTCTGCTGATGTTTATGCATCAATTCGTGGCCTTTTTTGTACAATCAGCACACAGTTCCACTCAGATGTGCATGTGGCACCTTGTCATATCAGTGATAGAATCATTTTAATTAACCCATGAAGACCCAGACATCCACCACTGACCAAAGGGATCTGCTGAATAATCTAAATCTAATCTAATCTAAAATATTCAATAATTGTGGATCCACTAAGCCTATCAGTACATATAAATAATTGGTGTAAAATGCAGTTTGTCATCACCCCTTTCTGTTCCTCTTGATATTAAAGAACAAATGTTCTATATTTAACCCATAAAGACCCAAACAGCCACCATCGACCAAAAGCATCTACTGATCTAAAATGTGTAATACCTGTTTATCCACTAATCCTATCAACAGATGTAAATATTTGGTGTAAAATACAGTTTGTCATCTTTTCATGGTCATCAGATACAACCTATTTGGACGTTCAGAGGCTCCATAGTTACTGTTGAAATACAGTCATCTTCTACAACATTGATTCACCAGTAAAACCCATGAAGTTTTATTAATGACAGTGGATGGACACAATTATATTCGGTTCAGTTACTGATATATTTTCTGAAAATGTCACTTTTTCCTTAGATTTCTCTGTTTCTGATATCATGACCCTCAACTTTAATCTGAATGAATTAAATATAGGAAAATACCTGATTCTCACAGAAAAATAGCAAAATATAGAAGATAATATTATAATAAATGGTGATATATCACTTAAGAAAGGTTAAATAAAGAGAAAAATTCATTTGGGAAAAGACACAAAAGTAGCTCTGGGTCATTATGGGTTAAGCTGATCAGAATCCAGCAAACCAAATGTGGAGTAAAGAGGTTTTGTGGCACACATGTGCCAATACCAAGACTCGGCTGCCTGTATTTTAACCCTCAAAGACCCAAACAGCCATTGGCAACCAAAACCATCTACAGATCTAAAATGTTTAATAACTTCTGAACCACTAAACCTATCAGTAAGTTGAAATAATTGGTGTAAAATACACTTTATCATTTTTTCATGGTCATCAGATACGACCCATTTGGATGTTCAGAGGCTCCGTAGTGAATGTGGAAAAACGTCACTTCTTCCTAATTTTTTCTTATTTGATCTAATAAACTTTGAATTTATAGTGAGCTTTTATGAACATCTATATTATCAGTGAATTATTCAGTCATTCATTCATTTTCTGAACCCGCTTTATCGTTACTAGGGTCATGGGGGTCGCTGGAGCCTAACCCAGCTACTTATGGGCGAAGGCGGGGTACACCCTGGACATGTCACCACTTCATCAGTGAATTCAATATAGGAAAGTTGATTGAACTGATTTTCACCCAAAAATATTAAATGCAGAGGGTAATATTATAAAAGCCCAAATGGTAATCAATCACTTTGGAAAGACAAAAAAATATTTGGAAGTTGTGACAAAAATAGTTGTGGGTCTTTAGGGGTTAAATTTCTAAATCTTTGGTCTTGAACAGCTCTGTAGTCTTGGATTTTTACTCTTGTTTATAACATAGTTCACACATCTGTGTTTTGGCTTGACTTTAGAAATATTGAAGCTGAATGAAACCTAGAAAAATCACATTTTGACCATAAATGATATTGGATTAGATTCCTATAGCGCTTTTCAAGGCACCCGCAGCGCTTTACCCTCTGGTGGTGGTAAACTACATCTGTAGGCACAGCTGCCCTGGGGCAGGTTGATGGAGGCGTGGCTGCCAATTCATGCCAAACGGCCCCTCCAACCACCACCGAACATCCATATGCATTCATACACCAGTGTGAGTGACACTGGAGGCAAGGCGGGTGCTCAAGGACACAATGGACTGACTAAGATAGAGCGGGATTCAAACCACCAACCTTTTGGTTACTGGATGACCCACTGTACCTCCTGAGCCATGGCCGCCCTTATGGCACCATAAATGATCTAAACACTGATCAAAGAAAACCTTTGTGGCGGCACAAATGAGCTCATATCTTGCATTATTGCATCTCATTATAAGCATTATGATACTTTTTTGAAGTGAAAGTGCTCAAATGCTGTCATGTTTGTTTTTATGGGGGTATAGAACATGTTCTTAAACATTCATGGGGACAGATCCCCTAAAATCCACACACTGAACCTGTGTGTTCTAAAATCCACAGCTACAAACCAGACTGCAGGTATTAAAGCTGTGAGCTTTGTTTGTGTTTCAGGTGAAGTGGACTGAGTGACACAAAAAAAACTGAGTCATATGAGCTGAACAATCAAGTGATTCTATCATGCATATGACTGTTGTTCATCTGTGATGTCTGTGTGTTCACCCCTTTATTTATTTAACAACAAACAGTCAAATATTAAAGGAGGACATGTGAGAGTGACCTCCCATGAAAACTTGCACACAGAATGCAGACTGAACGTCCAGTTAATGAACATGTTTTGCCAAAAACAGAAAAGTGAATATTTCTCCTCAAACTAAAGAAAAGACAGTGTTGTTTAGATCTGAAACAGACTAATTCATTCATGTCCACATGATTTTTGTGTCAGCATGAACAGTATTTTTCTGTCCTATTGGCCAATGGCTAATACTCTGGAAATATTTTCTTTCCAAGAAAATAATAGCTCACAAATCTCTACATGGACTTAACTTAGATTTTTTATTATTGTTCAGTGACCTGAATCTATTTATTTGACTTATTTCTGGTGTATTTCTTGCCTTGGCTGAGATATTCAGATCAGTAATGACCTTTCATTATCTTTTTTGTATTAGTAACTATTGTAATATGATTCTATTCAGCAGATGATAAGTGGATCCTACATCTCCCATATTTTAACTGATAGCATCTATTCACCAGACACACCCACGTTTTTCAAAGTCTGTGTTGCTGGTTCAAAACACTTGCTCTAAGTCCCTGATTATAAAGTATAATAACTGTCTTTAATTTCTATACAGGCTGTAGTACTCTGCATAATCACTTCATCTCTACATGTGAAATCTGCTTCTACCTTTACAACTTTTGCAGCAGTTTGATGCTTTTATAGGCCCAGAGAAAGTGAAATGCAGTATGTTATTCTGAAAGCTCCCCAAATGAAAAGGTGCTTAAACTGTGTTTGATAGTTCACCCTGCAGCTATGCCCAAATCCTTCCATCCAGTGATACTGCTGCTCTGTGGTGAGGACCTGAAATGGCCACAGCATTAAGGAATTCACTGTGCCCAGCATATCGACTCCCCTGAGACAGCTGATGCCCAGAAGAAGACACACACGCACATGCACACGCACACACGCGCACACACACACACACACACGCACACACACACACACACACACACACGCACACACGCACACACGCACACACGCACACACGCACACACACACACACACAC
>JAPQRP010000028.1:29312697-29327681 GCA_037367295.1 Apogon hyalosoma
ATTAGGTGGAGTTATGAGTCTCTCACTGAACATGCTCCTGTGACTGACCAGCATGTCATAGAGTGGGTGTGTGGAATTGTCCAATATTGTCTTGATTTTGGACAACATTTGCCTCTGATATAAAACTGACTTGAAAATAGCATTAATGTTCTTTTATTTTGATATAAACACATTTTCACATCCTGTGTGAAATGATTCTGTGCTGTCTTGTACGGCAACTCTTTGGGGAATTGCGTGCTAAAGGAAAGTGCAAATATATATTTGTGTAGGGTTGCAAACTACAAGTCCTGCTGAAGTGACATGTCAAAGTGTTACAAATGACAAGATGTGAAGTAACTCCTTGACCTTAATATGTCAGAGTCTGAAACATCAGAACATCCCAATGATCGACATGCAATGCTTTCACTGCACATGGACAGCTGGTGCATTTGGCTCCAAAAACAGACAGATAAATGTAAGTTACAATAATTAGAGCATCTTTTGTATCATCAAAGGAAATGATAAATGCTCAAGAACTAAACAGTATGAAGAAGGATACTTATTCTTTTTATTATGAATGTGCCCCATTAGTCAAAAACATTCCCACAGGAAGTTTCACCCAGACGTATCAAATCTAGACACAAAGTCATGTCAAAAACCTTCTTGGAGCAGAACCCCAAACACTACAGCATTTCTTCCATTTTGATTTGAAAACATCATTTTTGTCCCACTTGCCATTTTCTAGCTGTCATATTTTAATAAACTTTCATGAAGCGATGTCAAAGTGGGGACTTAACAGTTAAATAACTCAGTGTTTCAGTGTTTGGCAGAAGTGGCCTCTTAGCACCACCTTTAATGTAATTTGGTTGTTTTTGAATAATTTAGATTTTGTCTTTGTATTTCTCATTTAAAAACTGTTTATCTCGTCTTGTTTTGTATCTTTTTTTTCAGTCACCTGTCTGACTACAGTTATTTTTTTTCATTTCACACGCTGAACATAAAACCACACACAAAAAAAGAAACCTGATTTGGAAAATGTTAGATTTGTTACTGTTTTTTCACCAAAAATATGTTCAACAATCCATTTTTATACTTACAATGAACATATAAATTGAAAACTTCAGAAAAATAATTACAAATTCAGCAACTAACTAAGTTATGTTCAACTATTGACATGAAAATGCAGGCAATGCCTCAGGTGTTTGTTTTAGAAAAACTATGCAAAACAATCTGGTGTCACAATATGATGCACAAACATGTTCAATGAACCACCTAGAAAACATCATACAACTACTTCTAAAAACAGTCAGGTATCACAAGATGCCACACATCTGATTGGTTGATGTTGTGCACTTTTCCACCAAACGTAATGACAAGATTGTTGAAAATTCAGTTTTTGTTGTGTATCATAAGTCTGGTTTTACTTGGCCTTTCAACACGAGTGACTCCACAGTATTAGTTTGACATCTGTGCTTTCCACACATCTTGAAAGGAGATTCAGTGAGGCATCTGTCTGCTTATACATCATTTTAAACTGGTTTGTGATTTCGATGTGAGGACAGATCCGGGTACTTTGAAGGGTTTAAAACAAACTCCAGTACAAGGTTACACGTAGATTTGCTAAGCACATGTATCAGGTTCCAGTGCATAAAAGGCTATTGGCGCGATTCCTTAAACCAAACAGGAAGAAATGTCATTTTTGTTAGAATATACGATTTTTGCGTAGTTTTGCCATTTCCAGACCATGCACTGTTGACACAGAGAGTAATATATAACAGTACACCATCTGAAAAGAGATCAGGTCAGAAGAAATAAACAAACACCACTGATATAACCATCACTAACAAAGGAAAAAGGACAGACACTGAAATTCACATGTAGCAGAAAAGCCTCTCAGCAGATTATTATTATTACTAACATGTGGACCCATGGAAGACTACGGGTTCTAGATCCTGGACTTCATCATTGTCAATACCGAGGGTGGGATATGAAAAAAAAGAGAGAGGGGGGGTGAAATCCACATCCTGACCCTGAGGGGCAGTATCCTGGTCCTCCAGCATGGATATTTGTTGTGTATTCACATATGCTGTACTGCATTTATCCAGCAGTCACCACCAAAGTGTTCACATGATTCTGGGCATAGCAACATGATTGTAAGGCTATTGTATCCCAAAATGACTAAAATATAAAATATAAAATACTGGTCCTATCAACTTGTCGTTTTTGCTAGTCTCTTCCCCAACCGAAAATACGTAAGTGTGCCAAACTGCAACAATCCGCTCTTTCTGGATTTTGTGTGATGCCTGAGACACACACACAAACACACACACAAACAGATTCTTTTATAATACAGATATTGTCTAGATTTTAATCCTCCACATTTTACTCAGAAGTTGAAGATTTGCAGTAAAACCAAGGCTGTGTGAGACGATAACCTATATAAACCTGACTGAGGCAGCAGCTATCAATCATGTATGAGATGCCAAGAGCACACATGCTGTAGATGTTACTGGGTGACCTCTTTCTGACTGAACAAAGAATGTAAAACGTATGTACATGTAGACTAAGTGGTAAATAGAGCAGCCACAACAGGATCAGAGCTGTTCTGTATTATACTAACATGTCCACTGATGATTTCTTTAACATAAAGAATATTATAAGGATTCTGCATATATGGATGGTATAATCATTATAGATCAGTGCTTCTTCATTCTGATTGGCTGACAGCCAGCAGCCTATGCCAGGACTTGGACATCATCAATCTGAGACTGCAGCAGAAACAGGGAAATCAGTGAAAGATCAAGCCTTTTTTTAATACTGTAGATTAAGCATTTGACATTACAGAAACATAACAAATCTGTAGCGTAAAGCCAGGGTACACTTAAATATAAATGATGTAGCATTTGGAAGATTGGCAGTAAATTCAGTTAGAAAGTCAGAAGTCATGGTCAAAATCTTATTGGATGCAAACAGGAAGCAGAAGGGAGGGGCATTTATTAAACTACAGTGGCATAAAGACAAAACAGAAACACCAGCTCTCACATCTCTGTTCCTCTGTGTCCAATCTTCAGCCACAAGTCTGGACATTTTTTTCTTACTGCAATACATTTGTCTTTTGCTTAAGTTTCTTTTCAGAATACAGTTCTTCAAAACCAGGGATGCTGAATAAAATAAACTCAACATATAAATGCTTTGTGACAAAACTGCAAACAGGCCTTTTTGAAGATTATTAGATGCTATTCACAGGACAGTGACACTACAAATATACGAGAATATGATGCATCGCTGTAGATTAAACTACCTACAGCGTATGAAGCACTTCATCTTCAACATGTTCAACAGTAAAATGAATCCAAAAAGATCACTTAATTTGACTTTTCACACGCACGTAACGCCAGGATCAACACAAACAACAAGCACCATAGAAGAAACAAGGACAAAAAGGCAGAAAATGTCTCTACATTCATTTTTTTCTACATTGGAACCATCACTTACTTCTTTAAACTTTTAAGCTTTCACACAAACATTACAAATATTTGTCTTTATTTTTTAAAGTTGTTTGTTCATTCCATCTTAAGTTGTTAGTAAGTTGGATACAAATGTGTTGAAGACTGCAGAGCACACATTGTTTGTAGATGTCATTTGACTTGTTATTTCTATAAAGATATGTTTTATCTATACTTCTTCTTGTATACTTTTCATGGTTGTCATTTCAGCTGGTTCTGGGAAAAAAGGCAAAACAAAGCAGGTTTGTCAGTTTCAGACATGTCTTTTTCACATTTTTACAATTTTTGTGGCTATTCAAATAATTGTTTTATCAAATTAAGGACAACAATCGATAGATGAATTGATTACAAAATGAATCAATGTTGGAGTGAGCTTAAGGATTGTGTAGTTTGTCATTTATTTATATACTAACAATACTACCATTTTGACACTGTGTTTTGGCTGTCACCATCTTGGCTTTTTGAAGATAGAATTGATCAAACTTGGATAAAAGGGTGGAGCTGTGACAATGTGACAGGAAATGGGTGAACAAACGCAAAAGTGAAATCTATTTTTATTTTACAAAGTCAATCAACAGCCTTATTAATTTAACAAACTCCACCTCATACTGTATATTGAAGAAAACATTTTTGTAAAATATTTGTGTGAAATACATTTAAAAAAAAGAAAAGAAAAGAAAAGGAATGAAAAGGCATTTGTGATTTTCCAGATACTGCATTTGTATTTGGAAAATCACAACTGCACTAAAATTGCAAACTTATTCCCTCTTGCATATAGTTCTTGTAAATGGTGGTGCATCACTGTGGGCTAAGTTGTCTGTGAGTCAATACCACACAACTTTCAGTACCTTCCACTGTGTCAGATCCAGGATGTTTGCTGTGATTAAATTCCACTCCCACTCACCCCTGTTAGAACTGGTTTCTACATACCTACAGCACTCGTTCTTGTTTCTTCGCACAGGTAAATCCAATCTTACTGTCTGATTGTAAAATGACATTAGTGGGGTGTAGTAGGAGCTCTACCATCGGATACTCTGCCAGGGAGATACTTGCTGTCATTCCACTGTATCTTCACTGTGATTAATGTTGGCTGCATCTCTTTGCATTGTCCTAGCGTTAGGTTTCATCAGGCATTTTCCATTAGAGCTGCTTTGGATTCTGTCCAGATGATCTTCCCTAAAGATGGTCCCTGAGGTCAGGCTGAGCGCTTCCTCTTACCTTTGAAATCACATGTTATCGTCTTTCGAGTGAAGTGCTTCTGCATTCATGTGGAGGCGTGGCTGTGCAATGAGTTAGTGTGGCTGCAGAGACCTCTGTTAGTGCATGAGAATCATATCAGTCAGGTTTTATAAAATGCTAGAGCGCTGACTGGTGGGGAACCAGGGGTCATATTAATACTGATATCTAGGGACTGAAGTTAGTAAAATGTGTTGGTCCTGTTTTTAACTTCTTTTCCCATCATGCAGCGTGGTACTGCGCTTCCATAGATATATACACTAGATATTGGTAAGGCATAGGTAACTGTGGTCGATAGGAATGAATGCATCAGTGGAGCTGCCATCTTGGTATGGGGTTGTGCTCCTTTTAAATGTATGAACATCGGTCAGGGCCAAGGTGTATACAGAATTAAATCACCATAGATTGGCAAATTTGAGAAGCGACATTTTATGTCTTCATTCGTTACAAATGTCAGACCTGTATTTACAACCGAGCTGAGAGTAAAATGATAGAGAAAAGCAGTTTTTGTCAATATAAGCTACTTTATGGTGAAAATGTGACGCGCATGTAGGCAGTTCTTCCATTCAAAATAAACTACACACCTACTAGATGCAGAAAAAAGGCCAGCGATGTTAGCTGCCATCAAAAGACCCTGACAAGCCGTCAGTTGTGATAAGCCCCCTAACATTACCACTGTCATACAAGCCCCTAAAATCACAGGTGAGTCTGGTTAGGCCTAAAAAAATGTAACTTAAACAGCCTGCTCGTATAAGTTTGGATAATAAACTTCAGACAGTAGAGTGCAGATTTGTAGAGAACTATAGACAACAAACTATATATAATACATTTTCCAGGCAAGGAAAATACTTTATTCTTTTATGTTTATATCTAAGATGAAGATCCATTTACCTGCTTTTTTGGGGAAAAGAACTCTAGACAGGGCAGGTCCATACACACAGGCGTCTTGTATGGATTTGTACAGAATTATAGACTTTGAACTGTACACGGTACATTTTCCTGACAAGGAAATACTTTTTAAATACATTTATAGCCATTTAATATCAAAGATGAACATCCACTTGCCTGTAACTTGCCAACAGCCTGTTTAGTTTAAGTTTGGAAAAAGAACAATAGACAGATCCATACACACAGACATGTAAAATAGGTTTGCAGAGATTATAGACAATGAACACGCTATACAATATATAGAGCTGGCAGTGCAGAGGCTGTGTCTTTTCTAACCTGTTGTATAGTTTGTTCAATGCCTATATACACATTACATTTTCAACATAAAGTAGGCTATATTGACAAAAAATACTTTTCTCTATCATTTTACTCATGGCTCGGTTGTAAATACAGGTCTGACATTTGTAACAAAAGAAGGTAATGTGGCGGTAACATCGCTTCTCAGATTTGCTGATCTATAGTGATTTAGTTCTGTATACACCTCGGCCCTGACTGACGTTCATTCATTTAAAAGCAGCGCTACCCTGTACCAAGATGGTGGTGGTTTTGATGCATGCTGAGAGGCTGAACACAACATCTGGTGTATATATCTATGCTGCGCTTCCCGTCAACCATCATGGACTGAAGTTAGTAAATGCATCATTCCTGTTTTTAACTTCATTTCCCATCATGCAGCATAGTACTGTGCTTCTGGTTATTCAAGCAACATGATTATAAGGCTATTGTATTCCAAAATGACTAATATCTCCCAAAATATTGGTCCTATCAACTTGCTGAGTTATTTAATATAGAGATGGGATTATTTCTCAACTGTAGGTACCAAATCGGCCAGTTAAAAACGTCTCAATTTCTCAGAACCGTGCAGATGCACACGCACACACACACACGCACACACACACGCACGCACGCACACACACACACACACACGCACACACACACACACACACACACACACACACGCACGCACACACACACACACACGCTCTGAGACCTTCCAGTATTATATGTTTTAGTAGATTCTTCTTTGTCTTTGCAGTTTTGTAATCTGATGGCCACTCATCCTATTATGAAGCAAATGTGCATAAAGTGTGTGATAAATTCTGCACAAGGCTCATGACGTGGTTCACACCGGACATACAGAAGGAGTTAAGAGGTTTTTGTCTTTACAAAGAAGAAGCCGTGGCTAATGGTCTAATGTGTTCAGTATAGATAAGTTAATGTCATTGAGTTGTTGGACTGTTAGCTTAATGGATTTCCTGTAGTCTTTGTATGTAAACATGTTTTTATTGTATTGTATCGCTGTAGTTTCTTATGTGTCAACTTTTACTCTTGTCATTCTGGAAATGCCCTGAAATTCCTGTAACTGTTCTGTCTTCGCTTTTCTCTAGCTTTCATTGGCTCGCACTAATTCATCCATTTGTTCACGTTAAATGAGCTTCTGCTTTTTATGCAGTTTGATACATGTTCCATTCACAAAGGTCCCAGCCAGTGTCTGCCACACTATTTCATTCAGTCCACAGCTGTACCCATCCACAACTCAGAAACTGATCAACATGTGTTCATTTCAAATGACATAGAACATGATAATAGATGCATTTCTTTATGGAAACAGAGTTTATTGGGAGGATTTCTATGGAAATACTTCCATTAAAGACCCTTTAATTTAGACAACCTGATTTCCTGAAAAAAGTCTGCACAGAAAATATTTCTTCAAACTATATAATACATGTAATGTTAACACAATTGGTCACTGAAGCCTCTTCTCCTCTGCCTCTCCTCAGTGGGAGGGATGTGGTTGGATGGCAGGTATAGAAAATCCAGGATTTTTCCATCAGAGAGCAGAGTTTGCATCTCAGCTCCCTTATATTTTTATGTTTAGATGCTGTGTTTAGGGTTAATATAAAAGATAATGATTTGAAAACATTATGGACCATTTCTCATTGCATCTTCACAGACTACCAGATGCAAGTGCCTAAACTAAGAAATCTCATAAAGCTGTGGTAACAACCACCTGATATTGTCAGTAGTGTTTCTGTGGTTCTTGTGGTAGGACACAAACAGCTGATATACATATGCTGTACTATGTTTCAAAAAAACGTAACTGTCCATGCCAAAAACAGCAGGGGCAGTTAAAACATGAGATATGTGTCCAGGAGTGTAGATGTGAAATGTATTTTTGTTTTTAAACCATGTGATTATTCATATCTGTGGTTTACAAAAACATGTATTAGCAACATTTTATTCAGCAACTGGGGTGGTTTGGGTTGGAACCAGGATTGGCGATGATCTTCACCAATGAAGTATCATTCATTGATGAATGTTGATGGGGCAATGGATCAAGTTGGTGAAGCAAGCAAAAAAAAAAAAAGTATGCAATATGGAACAAAATCATGCAGCTGCAGAGGACCGGCGCACCTACAGATGTAAGAGCGGGGGGGATAATTCTTAAGAGTGGGGGAGACGGAGTTCTCCATAAGTACGGTGACGTCTCTCTCTCCCACTCTCTCTCTCTCTCTCTCTCAAATTTCACAAGCCGTACACCTGCAGACGCCATATAGTATAAGACATACAAGCAGATATAAATGAGAACTTAATGTTATGGTGGACTGATCCTGTAACACATAACACATTTTCAAATGTGTTACCTGTATAGTTTTACTGAGGCAAGAGTGTGCTCATACTGATTTTCAAAGTGATTTGGAAAGGTGTGTTGATGATCGATTGATAAATTTGTGTCAATTATACCAATGAGCCCATTGTATTAGCTGTATCCCACAATATATGCTGAATCAGGGCTCTGTAGCAAATATCTGGAATGCAACTATGGAAACTACACTTTAGGTGGCTAATATGTGTTGGTAATAGTAACTAAATTTGAGCAAGATCTCTGAACAGCTCCTTGAAGAGATGATGATTGAAGAGGCGGATTGCTAATTTTAGCCAGTCAGATTTGCTAGTGTTACTTATGCTACCTGTCTTATGATTCCTAAATTTTGAGAGAAGTGGTCTTGACAAATGATGAAATAAAATCTCAAGTCCTCTTTGTGAGAAGACAGTGATTTCTAGACCCAAATGACCTTCAAAACAAAGTCAGTTTCAAGTCCAAGTATTCTAACATTACCAAAACCATCTTTGATGTACTATGCATTTCCTAACTGGGTTTCTCTTCTCTCTTGCAGCTTCCTCTTGGTCTTCTCCTGTCTCATCCTCTCAGTGTTTGCCACCATCAGAGAGTTCAAAAACAGCTCAGAGAGTGCCTTGTACATCCTGGTGGGTATTGTTCTATTTGTTCCCCTCTCTCGCTCCTTGTACATTTGATAACTAACTGAAGCATTTTCATTTGTTTAATAGGAAATTGTGACCATCGTGGTTTTTGGAGTGGAGTACATTGTAAGGATATGGGCTGCTGGCTGCTGCTGTCGATACAGAGGATGGAGAGGGAGGCTCAAATTCGCCAGGAAACCTTTCTGCGTCATAGGTGAGAAAATAGTGTGTTTGTCTGGCTGTCACTTCTCTCACCTTGCTTTCTCAGATGAATATAACACAGATAAGTGCTGTCATATTTCCGAAGTGCTGTTTTCAGGCTGAAACTGAACTGGTGTAAGCGGACGGGGATCACATAACAAAGTAACACATTACACACGGTAAAGTGTTGTTAATTGAGGTTGATTTGATCCAGGATGTGTGCCCTTCTCTTTGTGTTGCGTCTGCCTCCAGACATCATGGTGCTGATCGCCTCAGTGTCTGTCCTGGCAGCAGGATCTCAGGGCAACGTGTTTGCCACCTCGGCCATCAGGAGTCTGAGATTCCTGCAGATCCTGCGTATGCTGCGTATGGACCGTCGTGGAGGCACCTGGAAGCTGCTGGGATCTGTAGTATATGCTCACAGCAAGGTGATCGTACTGTGGGGGAGTGGGGAGAGAAAGCTTTTAGCTATGGTTATTGTGATCAACTCATCATTTTTTTCCCAAAATATATGATCATGTTTTTGTAGACACACAGTCAAATATCTCGACCACATATCCACACTTTCTTTTATTGCTTTGCTAGCACTAAAGAAAGTATTTGCTGAACCCATTATTACTGTGAATAAAGAAAAAAAATCAGATGAACACTGGGGAGAACTTGTTTTGCTGGATGTGTTGCAGCATCCTCACACACTTTCAGAAAAATCCTCTGTAACAGAGATAACATACTGTCAGCTGCACTTATGGTATGGAACAGTCAAATAAATGTGGTATATGTAAAATTATCTTACTGAATTATTTTTGTTTCTGTTTTTACCTCCTTTAGATGAAATTTGTGTTGCTAGATCTCATGAGATTGTGTTGCTGAGACAGAGACCAGTCTCACACAAAGTCAGTTTCTCCTGTCTTGCAAATTTGAGATTAAATTAAATCTGGTGACTACCTAAATACCTTTATTATGGGAACATGAAGCTGCTCTTCCAAGCTTCTGTTTGAACCATGAATAAGAGCTGTAAAGAAGTGTCTGATGGAAACAGCAAATGGTTATTACAGCTGTCAATCAATTTAACCCCCTAGCCAAAACCCCATCATAGGGTAGCCCACTGCCCAAAAGCAGAGCCTGAAGTAGGTGCAGGCGTCTGTAAGACCATTACAATATGCTGAAGGGTCAGTTTTTTTTTTCCAGTAATTCCAAACACTGAAGCTTTAGTGAGCGAAGGGCCTTTGTCACGGCCCCCTCGGCTCAAAAACAGTCACAGTAGGCCTTCACGGTGTCACTCTCCTTTCACAGTGCATGCTGAGTTTGCTGAGGAACAAAAATCTCGAAGTGTTCACATTGAAACCAGTTAAAACAGGTCCCTCTCAGCCCTGCTCATGACACCCCAAATGTTTTACAGCCAATGATGAACCAGCATTTAACTTTAGCAAGTGTCATGTCGATACTTTCAGCCATTATTTCAAGACTCAAACTGCCCCAAGAAGTAAGTATAAGATAGTATAAATCAACTTGTGCCTTTTCAAGTAAAACAAAACACATCCTCAAAACTAAATAACAGTTTAAGTCATTTGCCAATAACTCAAACCATCCTGTAAGTATAAACATTACAGAAACAAAACAATATAGATAAGTTTAAACACAAAACTACTGCATCACTGGTGCATATAGGCTGATATTCAGGTTTGATCAGGTTTTGGCATAAAAACTGCTTCTTTATACTGTTGGTAGGCATCACACTTTTCCTGGCAAAAAAAAAGTCCTCGCCTGGATTCAATTCAGGTCCGTCCATTGGATAATTACTGCAGTGATGAATATGTTTCAGCTTCAGTAAGTTCTTTAACTCTAACTAATGCAGTGAGTAGCTCCTCATTCATCAGGTTCATCAACTTGTGAAAGAGTGGTTCAGGGATGATGAGACATCATTTACGCATGGATTGTCCACCAGAGTCCAGACCTGAAGCCCACTGAGAACCTTTAGGATGTGAGAAGACTTTACACAGCAGTCTGTTTCAGTTAGTCTGAGATAAATGAATGCATGAATAAGTATTACGACATTACATTGTGTATTGTGTGGCATAAATAATACCACAGTGAATGTGTCCTGTAATCAAATCTAAAGGCGGTCCAAATACATGTTGTGTCTGACTTTTTTTGGCCAGTCTGTGCAGTGAGGTCATGCTCAGGTCCAGAATAGTTCCACAAAGTTCCAGAATAAAACAAATCTTCTGGGTCTGGTTAGAAACAGGACAATGGGATATCAGGACAGGTTTGCTATTCTGTTATTCATTTTAGCGAGCATTAAATAAAATGTTAGAACTCTCTTATGTTATTGTGAGAAGTGTGAAATTATTCAACTATTTTTGGTTCATTATGGAACTGTTGCAGTTAAAGAGGAGAAATGCAAACACCCACAGACAAAACACAGGGAAGACATTATGTTAACACATCAGTTTATACTGATATAAATCTATACTGATATAAACATTTTTTATCTATACTGTTATAAACTGTAATGTCTTATTCTGTATCTTGTTTGACAATGCAACATATTGATGTACCTTCGCAGAACTGTAAGGTCAATCATACATCCACTGTCCATGGGTAGTGTTTACATCACAGTGGCCTTGACCTCTGGCCTCCAAACTATTTTCAATTCATCCTTGATTCTAAATACATTTTAATGGATTCTGTCTGACCATTTGTGAGATATTTTATAGATAATGGGGACTGACCAACGAATGGAGATGCACTGTGTTTACATCTAGAGTGCTGATATACCAACCAGCCCAAGTTCTACCTATCTAAAACACAAAAATAAAATGATATACAATGAATTTTAACTCATAATAGAAAACTATGATGAATTTGAAACTGAACCTGAGTCATCAGATTTCAAGCTAAAGTTCTGCGGTCCTTTGTTTTTCAATGTGCTTCTTCAGTGACACATGACTTCTAGTTGAAACTTTTCTAAGTAACCCTGTCAGAATGACGAAAAAAATCCCTCACTTCATTTATAATGAGCTTTAAAATAGAATTTCCTGCTCACACTAACAAGCTGTGGAAAATTTCCTGCTGTTTTCTTCTGTGTCATGTTGTGAGAACGAAAGACAGTGGGTGGGTTATGAGCGTGGCGTCAAGGGAAATAAAGATATTTATGAAGTTCTATGAGCCACAGAGGGCATGTGACTGACATAATAATGTCAAATATTATTATAGAATGGACAATTTTACCAATTTACAAAGGTTACATCAGTGCTTTCTAGGGGATGCAGAGTGACATTTTATTACTTTAGGGTCGCTGATGCTTATTGTGTTGGTTCTCCCTGTAGGAGCTCATTACAGCCTGGTACATCGGCTTCCTCTGCCTCATCCTGGCTTCATTCCTGGTCTACTCTGTGGAGAAGGAGGAAAATAAGGAATTTGAGACATATGCAGATGCACTTTGGTGGGGGCTGGTAAGACAAAACAAAAAACAAAAACAACAAACAAACAAGGAGGAACAAAGCAATTAAAACACTGAATTTGCCGACTCACAGTTTGTCTACATATATATGTGTCTTTATCACACCCCTTAACCCTTTATAGGGCACTCATTGAAATACTCTGAAGTTCAACCTTAGTGTATTATTGGACATTGTTACCTACCCCCTCATCGGTTGCTATGACAACAGCCTCCCTCCTCATGCAATAAAACAACTGTTATAAGGTCATTAACTGACAAAAATCACTCATAATCACTGTTTACAGCTTCAAAATGTCTATAAAATCTCCCTGAGTCATTGTATAGTGTTAAAAAACACCCAAAAATGCTTCTTGACCTCACTGAGGCACGGGATTGGCCCTATATTTAATGTTTGGGGAAATGACCAAAATAGTCCAATAAAGGGTTAAAGACCCAAAACTCCTTTTGTGTCGACTTTCACATTTCCGAAGTTTTTTTCTCCAAACCTAATCTTAATTAAGTGATTTATCCCCATTCATTGTGATATTATCCTCTTCATTTTGCATTTTTCCGTGTAAAACAGGTATTTTCTTATATTTGATTTGCTGATCATGGAGATGCTCATAAAAGCATCTCCATGATCAGTAAATTTAAAGATTATTAAAGACATAAAAAAACTGAAGAAAATGTGACTTTTAATGCAAAATATGTACTTAAATAAACATATAAACAAGCATCTACAACTACTGTCATTTATCAAACTCCATGGGATTTACTTGTGAATCAATGTAGTAGAAGATGACGGTGTTTCTATGTTCACTACGGAGCCTCTGAACGTCCAGATGGGTCATATCTGATGACCATGAAAAGATGACAAACTGTATTTTACACCAATTGTTTATCAAATCAAATCTAATTTTATTTATATAGCGCCAAATCATAACAGAAGTTATCTCATGACACTTTACATATAGAGCCAGTTGAAATCAGACTCTAATTTACAGAAACCCAACAGAATCCTCCAGGAGCAAACACTTGTGACTGGTCACAGTGGAAGGAAAAACTTTCTTTTAACAGGCAGAAACCTCAAGCAAACCCTGACTCCTGGAGGATGGATGTCTGCCTTGACCAGTTGGGATAAAAGAGAGAGTAAAGGAGGAGAAAAGAGAGAGAGAGAGAGAGAGAGAGAGAGAGAGACACTGGGGGGGACACGTGGATGCAAATAATGTACAGCAGACTGAAGCTGAACGTCTATGGAACTGTATAACAAACATCGCCACAACTACATGGACAAGCGAGCAATGACGATGAAGGCAGGGGAAACCTACGATGATCCAGGGAAAACCTGTGAGGCGATAAAGCATAGAGACTCTTTACATGTCTTGATAAGATTAGTGGATCAACAGGTATTAAACATTTTAGAATCAGTAGATGCTTTTGATTGCTGGCGGTTGTTGTTTTTCAGTCTTTATGAGTTAAATGAAGTATTAATTCTAATTTATTCTTTCACCAGATCACTCTCACCACTATTGGTTATGGAGATAAGGTTCCCAAGACCTGGAATGGTCGTTTGCTGGCGGCCACCTTCAGCATGATTGGAGTGGCCTTCTTTGCACTTCCTGCGGTAAGTTAGAGTTTATCAGGACTAATGAGCACATGCTGCAATGTTGGTCACTGGAAACAATTCATTGTTGGAAACTACAATGACAATAGAGTTCCTTATGTCTTTACCTATGTCATTCATCTTGTTTTGATCAAGTCCCATAAACTAACCATATGATACCTATGAACCTAAAAATGACAAATACTCTAGCGCATGGGAGGGCAATTAATTTTCCTGTGGGGCCACATGAGAAACTTTGACAGCTGTTAAAGGCTGGATCAATACAGTTGCCACTGCTCAATATCTCTATAAAAACAGTAAACTAAACAATACCATGAAACAATGAAAGTGTGGAACACAGAATACAACTATTTAATGAATATTCACAAAAACATTTTCTAAAATGTGCAAAACCAGCTCCACATTAACTTTACATGAAAAACAATAAATGCATCCTGCTTTGTTTATGCATTTCTCAGTTCCTTTTCTTTTTCTCTACCTCTGACTTCAGTGGCAGAATACTTAGAAGTCCATGTCTTGTTAAAAACTCTGCATTCTGAATCAATCTTTTTTTTTTAATGTTAGTTGACATCTTCATGGGCTGAAACTGATGACCAGACCAATGAGTGCATAAGTCTTATGCTAAGTACCGAAAGTACATGCGAATAAAAACCTTTAATTTCAAGGCAATCAAAGGTTTACTGTCTAAACCAGACTGAGAGAGACTAATCCATGCATTTATCTCTAGCAGGTTAGACTACTGTAACGGCCTTCTGACTGGACTCTAAACCAGCTGTAAGACAGC
>JAPQRP010000028.1:29332636-29343676 GCA_037367295.1 Apogon hyalosoma
CTCATGTCTGCGCATTTAAAGACTTCAGCAACATTTCTCCAATAGAGTGCTGCAGGTTATCCAGCCCTGATATTAGCACCAAAAAGTGAATTGAATTTTTCCATTGGATTTGAATTATTGCACAAAACAAGTTCTGTAACATACATTTATTAAATGTGTGTGTGAAAATGATTAATATTTTTTTGGAGAGTGTATTTACAATACTTATAATCAAATAAAGATGTGAGATTATAAATGAACTACAACTCAGTCATAGGACTTCAACACCACCACCACTAAACCTCTGACTTACAACATGGTTTCATGTGCTCAGTGTACCTCTTCTACAAAAACCCTCCTCTTGAGATTTTGTGGTTACTATGATGTTTCAACCCAGAATATGTAGAATATCTGGATGAAAATATATAAAAACAGCTACAGGCCAATCCTATATATTATACTGACTTACGTACTTACAACACATGCTTCCAAGGATGTTCAACATTGACATTTAATGTTACTTGTAGTTGTTTCACCACAAACCAAATGGAATGCCATGAGTATGTCACCAAACATGATGTGACTGAATGTGTGAGCTGTTACTACTGTTGTGAACTGTTACTGAGCTACTCCATATTGAAATGCTTCATAAAGAGCTAATTTCAGTCACAGTGCATAATATTAAGGCTTTTAATGTGAAATGAAATATTGAAACTGGTGTACAGTGGTACCTTGACTTATGAGTGCACCAACCTATGAGTTTTTCGAGTTATGAGCCATCGCCCGGTCCATTTTTAACTTTGAATTGCGAGTCAAAATCCGAGTTACAATTGAGCTTCAAATATGCCACCGCTAGCTGTCGTAGCCAATAAAATGAAAAATGTTGGAGGATAGCTCGTAGGTATTCTGGAGGTGGATCCTTCATCTCTCTGCTCACCACAGTGTCTTGAGGAGTACTGACGGGTTCCTCCTGTCAGCCCATTTTTATATATATCCTACCAGCAGCTCTGGAACCACATTTGGCTCTTTCATCCCTCTGCTGCGGCTCCCTGTGGTTTTGGAAAATTAATAATGAGTATTTAATTTAAATGTGTTTTATCTTAGTTTGTTATTTTTTTTAATGTAATTGTAATTCATAAAGATTATGGTGATATTAGGTATTACAGATATTATTTCCTGTTGCACAACAAAGTCTGGTCACTGTCCAGAGGGGAGGTGCTGAAATGCTTTGCCGCGTGTCTGGAAGACGTGAAAAGAGGTCGTCCAGAACATGTCAAATATGTCTGTACTGGAGATAAGTTCAATATAAGTTACACATAGGTTCAAATCACATTACTTCTATGTTAGAAATAAGTTTTGGATTCGATAGACATTATCTCCATGTATTTCGATTTATGGAGTTAGAACGGATTAATGGCATTTCAATGAATTTCAATGGGGAAAATTTAAATTCATGCATTCTGTGAGCTCGGTCACAGAACAAATTAAACTCATAAGTCAAGGTATGAAAAAAAAAAAGAGAAACATTGACTGTGAGCTGAGTGTTCCAGGAAGTTAAAAATGCTAAATACTTTTGGTGTTTTAAGATTGATTTCTGCAGTACTCTATACCATGAATGAGCTTTAAAAAAAAAAAAAAAAAGAAAAGTTGCTGCAGAGCAAGTGCATTATTCTTCAGCTATGCAATATTCTCAAGCAATGCAATCTGACTGCCAATAAGGGCCTGGTAAACCCATATCGTTCCTTCTTTTCTCCATTTCAGCGCCTCGCTGTTAGCCAGACTAGCTCTTTCCCCTGCTTTAAATCTTTTGGCTAAACTAAGCTAATGACCTCCTGGCTCTGGCTCTGTAACGCAGACAAGAGTGGTATCAATCTTCTTATCTCACTCCAGCAGAGAAAGCAAAATAAATTCTAAAATAAATTTAAGCACTGTGAACAATAAAAAATGACAATGACATTTCCACTTTTATAAGCACTAATTAGTAATGAGTAATAGTAAAACTGAAACCTAGTTATTATAAAGTGTTACTAGCTTCACAGTATGGCACACACTGCTGGTTTTGTCACTGTATCCACTGCTATTTTATCTGTTTTGTGTCTCCTCTAATGCGACCACTCCAGTAATGAAAATGCACACAAAGACAGACTTTGCGGGTGCTGTCCAAGAAATATTAGGTATAGTTACTGCACAGATACTAACAACTGCACTGCAAGTCTGTGTGTCTCCTTTCATTCCTACTTCCATTTCTCTCTCCTGCTGGAAAGATCATAGAATTAGGGCATTTTTGGATAACATGTCAAATAAGCAGATTGGACTTTTCTCATGTTTAATCTCTCTGGTATGGTGCGCTTCTGTCAGTGATGTCTAAAACAATTCAGTATTAAATAAATACAAGCGCTAATCTGCCACATCTTTTCTCTTTTTCCTCTGAGACAATGTCGATATCTAACCTTGTTTATTGCCCTGTCGCAGTTGATTTATGGTTTCTGTTTAGTAATGTCTTTATGCAGTTAATTTGCTTGCTGCCTTTTTTTTGCCTAATCAGCCCTCACAAATTTCTGTTCAGCAGGCAAGGTGCACATTGCTGATACCTAACAGTGCATTTCTTTGACCACTTTTCATGTATCAGGTGGAGCACACAGTATAATGGTGATTTATTTTGCATGATTTATGATCACTTTTGTTGCATAGAGTGAGATCTTCTTTTCGAGAGGTGCAGTCACTTTGCTTCCCATGCATGCTTGCTTGTAGCTTCCTGCTGCTTGTCTGATACCAGTGAATGCTCTACTGTGTTCGTATGTGGACATGGCTCCTTCTGCTGTAGGACTTTGCCCTTTTTGCGTTTCTGCGGAGGTAAGATTTACTATCACATCAGTGCTGTATTCTGCACATTCCCAAGATTACACTTAAACCAGTGAAGCAGTAAGATAAAGACATTTACACACAGATAGGTGTTTTTTACAGCGTCATTAGATGTAAAAGTAAATGAGTATGAGTCAGTTTAATTGTTGTATTACTTGCTTTCTGTAGCCGGAAGGCCAGCCTAAAGGACAAGGTGTTCCCCAGTCCTTCCAAGGCTCCGGTGGCTAAGGGGAAGGCTCAGTCTCCGGGGGCAGAGGACGGGGCAGAGGCCAGCCCCAGCAAAGTCAGCAAGAGCTGGAGCTTCACCGAGAAAAACCGGGGGCCAAAGCATGCCTTCAGGGTCCGCGGCAGCACCTCACGACAAAACTCTGAGGGTGAGGGAACATCACGTAGTGCAGAACATCTGACCTTATTATGAGTGAAAAAGAATCAATTAGAGCCAGAATGATGAGCTCCTGAAGAACAGCAAGCAGCGCTATGAATAATACCTTTTTTTTTTTTAAAGCAAGAACCCACTTTTCATATTTATTTAAAATGTAAACAATGTAGAATGTCTCTGAAACAGCTTAACCTATTAAAGACCCAGTGCTACTTTGGTGGCAGTTCCTAATTATTTTTTCTCTCTTTTTAACCTTTTTTAAGTAATTTATCACCATTGATGATATTATTATCCTCTTTAATGTGCTTTTTTCCTCTGTGAAAATCAGATATATTCCTATATTTAATTTACTGATTATGTAGATGTTCATAATAGCTCAGATTAAATTTGAATGTTATATCAAAAAAGAGAAAACTGAATAAAAAAATGTTTTTTTTCAGCAAAGACATCAATGTAATGTATGAATGTAAAAAGAAGTGTCTCCAACCGCTGTCATTTATCAAATTACATGGATTTTACTTTTGAATCAATGTCGTTAAAGATGATGGGGTTTCCATGTTCACTGCAGAGCCTCTGAACGTCCAAATGGGCCATATTGGATGACCATGAAAAGATAAATAGTATTTTACTTCAGTTATTTACATGGATTGATTGTTTTAGTGGTTCAGAAGTTTATTAAACATTATATCAGTAGATGATTTTGGTTGCCAGTGGCTGTTTGGGTCTTTGAAGGTTAACTGTAAAATCTGTATGACATACTGTACCAACATAGTACAAGGAAATCCAGATAAATTTGGTATTTAACAAGAGGTGCATGAGATGTAGACAACATAATATTTCACCGAACTTGCAGAAGTGATGCTCAATGTTTTATCCAATATTTTGACCTGATCCTATTGAAGAAATTAAAGCTGCTATGTGTACAATTTGCTTTGATATCCTTTTTTAATTTAAGGGCCATCTAGTGGTAGAATTGTGAAAGACACTGCACATGCAGGTCAATAAATCCTTCTAAAGCACTATTCGGACTGAGTTAGTTTTACATGGGCATGTGGGGTAATGCCACTTTACCACTGGACGCTGGTAATATTAATGGCCAGTTCGCACGGGATAAGAAATATCAGTAAAACTACCACAAGTGGAAGGGGTAAATCCATTCCTGCACCGCCGTCCCCTTTAGTCATCGTGTGTATGATGTTGCTTTCCAATTAGGCTTGAGTGTCCGAACCTGACCCGTGCCCGACACAGTTGTGTCTGAGCCCAACCCAAACCCGACAGGCACTTCAGTGTTTGTGTCCAAACCCGATCAGTTAAATCCAGTTGTTCCCGTATTCACGTCATAGACTGTCATTAAATCTACTTGTTTACACATTTGTGGTATGTGAACAGTACCTTTATTAAATGACTACATGTGCAACAAAGGCTTTACGTTGCCACTACTGAAACAAAACCTAAGGCTTGGGGTGACACAAGATTTCAAATGCACTTGTCCGACTACCCACTGGAAAACTGAATGCTTCTTCAAGAGCCTCCATGCTTGAAAATCTGTGAAAAACCACTTCTAAACAGGATATGACAGCATATCTGCACTCAAATTAACTGCTGTTCTATTCACACAGGATCAGTATTACCTGGGGTCATTTTCCTGGACCCTTTTACAGAACGTAAAGGTTGTGGTAATCTTTACTGACATGGTACATTCGGACAGGACTAAAATCTCTGGCAATTACTAATTTACCCCACATACCTTTGTAAAACTGTCCAAATAGGGCTTAAGACTAAATCTCTTCATACTGAATTTTAACAGCAACAAATGGACCTGTAAACATTCTACACATTGAAGCAAAATTTAAACAAATAAAACAAGCTAAACAAAATTGATAAAACTAGACTAAATAAAGACTAAGTGATTTTTGTTAACATTGAGATCACTGATACTTTATTGTTTATTATATTGTAAAAAGTGAGACTAGGCTGAATGAATAGTTTGGTGGTTTATATGTAAATGCAAGATTTACTTAATAACACAAAATAAAGTTATATATTTAGCTTTATGATTACATTTTTACAGTTTCAGTAGAAAAATTCAAATAGTGACTTTGATGAAAGATTAAAGAAAGGGAATTATTTCATTTATCTTATACTCACTTTCTGTCGACTGTTTCTGTAAATATGAAACAAGGAAAGATGCTACTGAGTAGAGTGGAATTAAAATATTGGCAACAAGTAAAGCTAAAGCTCTAGTAGGTCTATCAAAGTAGAGTAAATATTTAAATCTAAGTATGCTATAATAAATATTGAACAAATTTGAGTCTCTTATTTCTAGTGAAATTAATATCATCACAATTTTTAAAATGCAATACAAGTATTAACTTTTATAAATTAATTAATTTAATAAAATGTGATCTTACAACTTCAAACCCTTTCAGTAATATTGTGTGTTATTTTGATGCCCTAAATTTTTTAAGTAACCAATGGCCATGTGTTTTACAGTGTTATTACAACTGAGCATCTCTAATGACATTTTGACTGTACATGTGCAGTAATAGCCATGCGGGCTGTAAACTATATGTTGCTCATATATAAATCCTGTGTAAAAGATGATCAGACTCCGGTCGCACTAAACCCAATACGTCAAAAGTGTGTGAGGAGCCTCAAGGTTCATTGTTTTAGGTGTTGGTGTCCAGCCATCATTTATTTCTGTGACAAACCAAATGCATCCATATGTCATCCAGGCCTCTGTATCACTATCAGCAAATATACTTCTCTCTCTCACCATTTCTTTGCCTTTTTGTTAAACAATTTAAACCAATTCTCATTAGTTGTTTTTCTCCCTCCGCTTCATGGCATGTTAAAGTGCTGATTGAAATGCAGGATGAAGACTTTGGACTGAAGAGTTCTCCAGGTTAGACAAGTCACCATGACATGTCTTAAGTTGAAATTCTATACAATGTTTAAGTGTACATTTGTACTTTAATATATATTCTATATTAAATTTATTAGCTAATATGCAGTTGGTAAGTGTAAATGTAAGAGAAGCAAGAACAGCCCTTTCAAACATGACCCAGAACACACTCAGTGGACTCCACAAGATCTCATGTTTGGAATTGATTTGTCTGCCATTACCATCCGGCTAGAATCCATAACAAATCTTTCTCCATGTCTTTCCTCTCTCTCTCTCTTTGCAGCAATTGAAGGTTTAATAAGTAAGACATTGGGATATTTTGTTGGTTGTTGGGGAAAAAAATCAAGAGAACTCAGCTGCACTGGTTGGGGAAACATGCATGCTGAAATCTGCCGAGATTTGTTCACTTGACACGAACCCCGTTTTTATTTGGATTTTTCTTATATGAGTTCTTCCCGTGACTGAAGGCTCTGAAGCATGACTGTAGCTGACAGTAAGCATGTCATTATTTGACTATGTTAATAACCTAATAACATCATGCACATGGTTATTTGCATTTATGTATATTAGTTGAGGGCTAAGCTAACAGTGGGTTCAAGTCAAGTGGTGCCAAGAATAACAAAATTTACCCAGAGGCAAAATGCCCAAAAGTCCCGCTTCACGTTGCATGAAGACGCCTCACTTTCCCTACCAGATTCTCATTTAATTTCTGATCAGCCGTTATTAGACCTTTGCCTGTTCGCATTATGCTTCTAAACCTGTAAATTAGCCTTTTGGCTAAGCCAAACAACACTAGCTAACATACTAATCTAGATTGTAAATGTAATTGGTGGTGGGAAGAGAGTACTTCTTCATTTGAGTAAAGCTTTATCCCATCAGCACTATCCTTCAATTCTGCACCAAGTCCTTTTCTTTATGTTGTTCCACAAAGCCCGCTCACAACGCTCACAACTAGCTACGTAACTGGCTTGAAAATCAACTAGATAAATGAATTATGCACTTTCAAAGTTAAAAGCAATAATTCTGCTTTGCTTCTGCTGTTAACACTGAGTGTGGGAGTTAATGTAATGTTCTTTAAAAGTGCCCCTGTGTTTATTTCTGTAGAGGCCAGCCTTCCAGGGGAGGAGATTGGTGATGATAAGAGTTGCCACTGTGAGTTTCTCACTCAAGAATTACCACCAGGATTGAAGGTTACAATAAGGGCAATCTGGTAAGAATTTGTTGTAATGTGACATTTTTATGGCTCTGCAGTTTTTATTTGAACCATGGAGACAGAATAGTGTATGTGTCTAACCTTCTCTTTAACCTATTTCTGAGCATCTATCATGAAATAAATTAACTGAACAGTTTGCGGTGTAACCTTCATATTACAGTACCTTGTAGACCTTAAAGAGAAGTCACTTTAACTTAAGGTTGTCTTTCAGCCATTTTATTACTCTTTTCTGATGCATCACTCAGTCTGAATCTGCTGTGTTAGATACACTGCTCTTACTCCAAAAATTCCATTCAACATGGCAGTCCCATAAATATTCATTATGATAAGGGATATGTACCCCTGACAGTAGCAATAATTAATAGAACATCATACTACCAATACTACTAATGCCACCATATATAATAAACTATTTCAATGGTGCAATGTATAAGTTTGGCTCATGCTGGTATGTTTACATTTTGTTTGTGTCAGAGTTTTTATGTGCAGGGAACCAGTGGATTTCTGTATCCATTGCTATGCTAATGGTTTTACACATAGTTGCTGCTACAGAAGAGCAGATGAGAAGGTTTTTTTTTTTACAATCATAGACTGTACACAAGAGACGTACAGAGCCACCATGATGTCCCTCATAACATTCTGAAGCTAGGACTTAATGTTTTGACCATCGCCATCATGGCCTTTTGTTGCTAGAAGTGACAATATTTGTATAAAAGTTCAAACTGGGGAAGTGCAAGTGTGAGGGTGAACCTAGAGCTGATGCAATTTACCAACATGTAACGTATTAACCACAACTACAGTCTGTCAGGGAAAAAAAAACAAAAAACATGTGTTATTCAATAAACAAAGGTCAGCTGAGCAGAGAAGTATGGTGTTAATCACGTCTGTAAATTAAGCCCAACAGGCAGATGATAAAACCAAACAATGGTTTACAAAAGAATTTACAAAAGGATCAATATTAGTATTACTTATTTAGAGACCAGGCTCCTGAAAAATGTTTGGCCTTAGCATTTGTAAAGAGAAGTTCAGTGTGGGAATCAGGCCTTTTGAAGTGAGCATCTAGTGGCCGTCTGTGGTACTGCGCTTTGCGATACCTTGCACTGGCTTTGATTTCATGTGGCTGTGGTCCCTTGGTTATGATCCATTTACACATTAGAAATAAAAATCAGTTAATGTAATTAATGCATGTAATTTATTCACATATGTTATATGTTGCCCTGTTTAATCTTAAATACTGCATAAGCATATTAGTCATAATTGTAATGTGAGTCACGACTATATTTCTGTGGAAATGAAAATAATTCAAGTTATGAGTGAATGACCTTTTTAGGTGGTAAAAACAGTCACAGTTTTCAGATTTGCTGTGTTGAATTCACATGTGAAAACACTGTTATCCCTCAGCATCATGAAGTTCCTGGTTTCAAAGAGGAGGTTCAAAGAGAGCTTGCGGCCATATGATGTCATGGATGTGATTGAGCAGTACTCTGCAGGTCACCTGGACATGCTGTCTCGTATTAAGAACCTGCAGTCAAGGCAAGTACACGTTCGCTACAAAACATGTTTGATGCTGTTTACGGTCATTTTCAGGTTGTCTGGCTCATCAGTGGTTTATTCATAAGAATAAAGGTTACCATGAAGGACAGACAGAAGCATTTTGGTGTTTGAGTGGGATTCTGACTTGTGAGTTTTACTCATTTAATCACAACAGAAATGTGATTCAATGCTGTGTTTGGGGTCTCTGGATACACACATGTTGTGATTGATCATTGATTTGCCTGTTTCATTTGTCGAGCTCCATGTGTTGTATTCAGATTTCTGTTTCAGATCACTCACCTTCTTCTTAATAGCAAAGTTCAACTCACTTTGGCTCTGAACGTGTCACTGACTCATTTTAGATTTATAACATATTGTGTAATTGTTGTTCCTCCTGCAAAACTGCCTCCTCACATTTTGATCCCCTCAGGTCTAACACGCAGAATATATTCCAACTGTAATATATGCGCACTTTCCATCCACTGAGCAATTCAGACCCCACTGTATGTCTCGTGTGTGGAATATATTGAAAGTTGTTCTCCATAGCTGATGTGATTCCCATGTTGCTTCATTTTGCATTGCACTCATATCGTCTCTGTGTGCCTTGCCAGGATAGATATGATTGTGGGGCCCCCTCCCCCATCAACACCTCGCCATAAGAAGTCCACTGAAGGTCCTAGGTTAGGTTAATAGACTGCACTTTAGTATGACCATTTACCAGCATTATGCTCTTTACTCATAATCTGAATATTAAGTAGCTACATTATTATGTTGATGGAACCCCTTTTGAGCTCAAGCCACCTGATCTGTCTCATTGAGCTAGAAAATACATGAGAAGATGCAGTGGCCAATATATATAATGTGTCTTTGGACTGCATCCAAAAACTGTAATTTCTGGATTAATTCAGTCAACTGTATTCTGTGCGTCACTTTCATTTTCGTCTTTCATCAGCTGAAAACGTGAGACATCCTGCAGCTATTTCACTGATTGTTAATGAGCCACGTCATATGGCCTCGCTCAACAGGGGTTCAGCAGTGCTAGATGCTTGCTCTCACACTGGAGAGACAGAGGGAGAGCTCCCCTAGTCGGATGCAATGGAAATGAAGCATGAAGCACCACAAAAGCATGCAAAGTGATGCATTTTGACCCCAGACAAAATGTCCCCTCTTTTCACACATTATTTCTAGTAATGACTGCTACATCTCACTCTGCATGCTTCCACATCATTCACCAGTCCATCTGAAATGACTTTCTAGGAAATGCTCCTTTTCTTAGTGTTACACCATCTTCCATTTATTCTAAACTCATTGATAATAAGTCTCATATTTTTAAACTTCCAAGTTAAGACCATTCACATCATAGTGTCATGATGTCTTTAAGTTTACAAAACCTGTTGGAACCTTTTTTTTTTAAACTCGAATGTTATTTTCTTAAATGGTAGAGTGGACCAGATAGTTGGTAAAGGTCCCAAACCTGAAGGAGAGCCTGCAGATGACCAGAGCATGATGGGACGTCTGGTCAAAGTGGAAAAACAGGTACAACAGGGTAAAGATAGTTAGAAATGTCTTGACAGTATGTGTATGGTTTCCAGGGAGCACTGTATTCTTATTATTTATATTATAGAAGCCAAGTAAAGAGCATAAGTGGCCTCTGTGTGCATGTGTCTCGGGATCCATACAAAATCTGGAAAGAGCTGACTGCTGCAGTTTGGCATACTTATGTATTTTTGGTCAAGGAACAGACTAGCGAAAACAGCAAGTTTGATACGACCAATATTTTGGGAGATGTTAGTAATTTTGGAATACAACAGCCTTACAATCACTTTGCTATACCCAGAACGCTTTGGCGGTGACTGCTGGACAAATGTGGTACAGCACGCATGAATTCACAACAGCATAAAAACTACCACATCTAGAACCGGTGGATCCCCATGGGTCAGTGCACTAGTTTGGTATATGTTGCTCTTGTTTTTCAGATGACTGTTGCAGTTATAACATACAGTAAAGTTCAGTTCAAAGTTCTTTCAGCCTGGACAAACTGCTCACAGTAACATTGATGAAATACTGTATATTGTAAATCAGACTTTTCATTAATAGTTTGGTTCTTGCCCTGTAGTCTATATCAGTCTGGCCCACTATAGTGCTACAGGAAAAAGATGTATTCTGTAA
>JAPQRP010000028.1:29386657-29399358 GCA_037367295.1 Apogon hyalosoma
TTTCTTAAGGGATTTATTGCCATTTATTATGACATTATCCTCTCTATTGGGGGGGGTGAACATCAGGTATTTTCCTATATATACTTTACTGATCATGTGGATGTTCATAAAAGCTTAAATCAAAAACAGAGAAAACTGAAGAAAAAGTGACTTTTTCAGCAAAATACATCATTAACTAAACATAAAACAAGTTGTCTCCATGCAATCCATTGATCCAACTCCAAAGGTTTTACTGGTGAATCAATGTTGTAGAAGATGATGGTGTTTCCGTGTTCATGACGAAGCCTCTGAACGTCCAAATGAGTCATATCTGATGACCATGAGAAGATGACAAACTACTGCACTTTACACCAACTGTTTATGTATTGATAGGATTAGTGGATCAGCAGGTAGTAAACAGTTTTAGATCAGCAGATGGTTTTGGCTGACGGTGGCTGTTTGGGTCTTTATGGGTTAGGTTTTAATGAATAAGATAACAGCAAATAAAACATATTCAGAGTCTTAAACATGTTTGGGCCACAGCTACAATAAGACTATTAAAAATTTCTTACATATAGAATTACTTATTATGTCTAAATGATTAGCAATAATAATAAAAAAATAAATAAATACATAAAAAATTAAGGACAGACTTAAAAAAAAAAAAAGACTAACACATATGGATTGAAAGTGTAGCCAGCATTGACTGATGTTTACATAGTGAGCCATTTCCTACAACACTGGTTCACCAGTAAAACCTATTGAGTTTGATAAATGACAGTGGATGAGACACTTGTTTTTATGTAGATTTTTTTTTTCTGGAAAACTCTGAAAAGTTTTCTTAGTTTTCTCTGTTTTGATATAATAACCTTTGAATTTACTGAGCTTTCATTTACATTCACATGATCAGTGAATTAAATATAGGAAAATACCGTATTTTTCACTGAAAAAATGCAAAATGCAGAGGACATTCTACAATAAAAGGTGATAAATCACGTGGTAATGGTTGTATGAAGAGATAAATTCATTTGGATATCACCACTAAAAATAGTTCTGGGCCTTTATGTGTTAAGTGAGAATGTTTCATGAGGTTTTACTGTTTTACTTTGTCAGTATGCTAGCATTAACATTAGTTACCCTTGACCTCTTTTATTACCACAGATCTGCTCTCTGGTCCAAATTTGGCATCTTCTAGCTTCAATATTGCTTGAGTTGCAGCCGCTCTTTCTTGTAATTTCCTTTCTTTAGTATTTATTTGTATACTTCCATTTTTCTTTATTTGAATTCATAACAGTTCACAGTAATCCCCCATATCACATCAATACCAACATCATGTACAATTATACTGCAAATATTTAAATAATATGAATATACTGTATATACAGAACAAGTAATATGAATAGAGTATTCTCTTTTACATTACCTGTTCACTCTTGAATGTTTCTGTCTGCCTTTCTACACTTTGCTTTTTGAATTGTTATTGTTGTAAAAACTGCAATTTCCTCATGGTGGGATCAGTAAAGTCTTATCTTATCTTATCTTATCTTATCTTATCTTATCTTATCTTATCTTATCACAACAATCAAAACTCACCAAAAACTCCACAAAAATCAAGGCATCAAAAATCATTGGCTCACACAACTTGTGAAGAAACTGATGGCATTATGTCAGTGTATCTGTGATTTTTTTTTTCTATTTATAATTATTATTATGTATATTTCTTGCTACAAACATGTCATGCTAAACTTTCCCTTTGAGCCCTTGAACCAAATTCAAGATGGGCGGACAAGCGTAAAATTTAGACACCACTGAAACAACTTCCATTAAATTAAAAGTGCAATTGGATAAGAGCCTGAGGCATGAGTGCCCAGGACTCATCAAACAAATTAAGAGGTGTATATAAGGACCAAGAGCTTTGGTTAAGCAGCACTCTGACTTAACCGTATCCCAAAGTTACTTTGCATGACTAAAAATAGACTGAATGGACAAAGCTAATTGTCAGCTGTATTGAACAGTTATCTTTCCTTCCACAAGAAAGGAGTGGACAGTGTTGAAAGTACATTTAAAATGGACTGATCATTGGCCTAAACATGTTTCTGTGTCTCGAGGGAGCACAAACTAGTAAGTATGCATTGAGAATATGCTCGGATATTGATGAGTGCCCATCCCCGGTGGACCTCAGATGGTGACCTTATCATCATGGAAACAGCATTAGTCACTCAGGCTGCACTTAAGTTTTCTCCTTTTAATTAAAGCTATCAAAACGGGGAGCTCTTCAGACAGGAAAGGCATATGAAGGCACCACTGAAAGCCTTGTAATAATTTAGGCAAATTAAACATGAAGTATCAAGGTGACGGACTACCAGAAATATTCATGAATTTATGTCACTAATATATTATAACCATAATGACAATGACAAGAGAAACCATTTTATTCACAATGATCAAATGTTTTGGCAGATTTAAAAGGCTACAGAAACCACATTAAAGGAAATTATTTATTCTGGGTCTGATACATAAAGTAATTTATTTTCAGTGAGAAATATATTGATTGTCAAAATGATGGGGGGAGATGGTAATTATCGTGTCTTAGTAAGTCAAAAGAGAACAATTTTACAGTGTCAATTCATATTTTACAAGAATATACTGACTAGAGTTTGGCTTTTCTCTTTTTTTATACCCTACAATGACATTTTCTGTTGAAATACTGTATCAGTCCAGGCTCAAAAGTAAGGGAAAATACACAAGCTTGTTAATATTTATATCCAAACTTTCAAAGCTGCACTATTTTTACTTTAACCCATAAACACTCAGAACTATTTTTGTGGTGACTTCCAAATGTTTTTTTTTCTTTTTTTATCATATAGTATAATATTATCCTTTGCATATTTGCAGTCAAAATCAGGTCTTTTCCTATATTTAATTTACTGACCATGTAGATGTTCATAAAGTCAGTAAATTCAAAGGTTATTATATCAAAACAGAGTAAAATGAAGAAAGCATGACATTTTCAGCAAAATATATAATTTATTTATCATAAAAACAAGTGTGTACAACCACTGTCACTAGTCAAACTACATGGGTTTTGTTGGTAACCAATGTTGCAGAAAATGACACTGTTTCCATTTTCACCCCAGAGACTAAAGACTAAAGATGTCTGTTGCTGTTGAAAAGCTGAAAAACTGCATTTTACCTGAATTATTTACATGTATTGATAGAATTGGTTGTTCAAAAGTGATTAAACATTTTAGGTCAATAGGTGCTTTTGGGTCTTTGAAGGTTAACAATAGATCAAATGACTAGGTTTTGTGAGTATGAAAACAGTTGCTTGTTACAAACCAACAGAGAATTATCACCTGACTCCAGCTCCCTTTTGTCTCACAGAGTTTAATCGGCTTTCAGCGAACTGTTTTTATTTAACGGCCCACAAATTTCCTGTTGTGGTTCAGTTGAGATGCTCATGCATTTACGTCTTGGTTTCCAGCAGCAACAGGCAGCTTTTTTCAGAGAACCAGTTCTGACAATGCAGCTGTTGTACAAGGCACTCAGCACCACAAAGCAGACAAACGTAGTGAGGAGCTGGAGAAGCTAGTGGAGCATTTACTGTAACAGCCACTTGTGTCTCAGACGCAACAACAGACCAAAATAGAACTAGAGGAAGGACCTACATGGAATAATGTTAATGCTATGCATCTATCAAGCTGCTAGAAACAAAGTTCAGGTGAATCTGTGTCTACATGCGAGTCATTATAACAGTCTAAAACAAAAAATACAGCGGTACCTTGACTAAGGAGTTTAAATCATTCTGTGGCCAATCTTGTAACTCAATTTGCTTGAATATCAAATCAATTTTCCCCATTGAAATTAATTGAAATGCCATTAATCCATGCCAGCCCCCAAAACACCACCCCATTTTCACATTTAACTTATAGATAACTTAAACCAACAAAAGCTCAGCGTGTTGTCTCTGTCGTAGCCAATAAAAAGAAAAATGTTGGAGGATAGCTAGTAGGTATCCTGGTGGAGGATCCTCCATGTCTCTGCTCACCATGACATCTTGAGGAGTACTGATGGATTCTTCATATGAACCTCATTTTTATATAATAATAATAATGGATTGAATTTCTTGACATTATTGATCCATACTCTGGTGGTGTTAAGCTACATTTGTAGCCACAGCTAACCTGGAAGCGGGGCACCTCACGACCACCACCAAACACTCATACACATTCATACACCAGTATATGAATGCGTGACACTGGAGGCAAGGTGGGTGAGGTGTCTTGCCCAAGGATACAATGCCACATAACTAGGACAGAGCTGGATTCCAACCACCAACCCTTCAGTTATTAAACAACTTGCTCTACTTCCTGAGCCACAGCCCCTACATAGTTCATTCCTCTGCACCCTGTAACTTTGGAAAATTAATGAGTATTTAATTTAAATTGATTTTACTTTGGTTTTGTTTTTATTCTAAATTTGACGATCATGGTGATATTAGGTATTACAGGTTTTATATTCTGCTGCACAACAAAGTCTGGTCGCTGTCCAGAGGGGGAGGTGCTGAAACGCTTTGCTGGAAGACAACGCTTTGTTTGGAAGAGGTGAAAAGAGGTTGGACCCATGGTTAGGAAAAAAAAAATTGGCAAAATAACTGGACAAAAAGCACAAAACATGAGAACAACACAACAGAGATGCTTCCGCGATGAGGTAACCAGATCAAGTGAATGAGTGAGACGCAGGAGGATGGGTGAATGTTGTGCCAACTACCGGCAGCATATCTGAAGCTTGCTTGTAACTCGGATTTTGGCTCACAACTCAAAGCAAAAATCGCCCAAGCACTAGCTCATTATTCTGAAAACTCATGAGTTGAGGCACTTAGTCAAGATACCACAGTATATCAAATGTGTACAGTATGCCTCTTTCTGTGAAGTGCTACTTTACAGTGATCTGTCTGATGTAAATTCAGTAACATATGTCATCTTTTCTTAGTTTTTATTACTTTAATGAGACTTGCCAGTATAATAAACATACATTGAAGATAAAATGTGTTGGATTAAGTGGCATCTAGGGGTGAAATAGCAAATTATAACAAACATAATACCCTTAATTCAATCTCAGTTTGTTTCCATGTGGATAGGTGAAGCTTTAGGGACAGATAAAAGTAGAAAAGACAACTTTAGCAATCAGTATTTCTGCTCTTCATTTCATTGAACATGTGTCCTGAAGTTTAATACCAACAAAGACTGGTAAGTGCTAGACCCTGTTGACTTCTTTCTAGAAATACTAAGTAATTTTATTTTCTCTGGTATTCTAATCTCATTCACTTCACATGGGTTCATTAATAAGTTTTCTGGTGGAATGCAAATGATTTCTTTATTAATAAGATTTAATGCATGCCATGCAGATTCTGATTGACAGCTCACTCACCTGCAAGGTCAAACTTTTATCAGTTCTATTTAATTAAAGCTATTTTTCTTGACAGACATTTCTGCAGTAGTTGTTAAGTTGAAGTTTAACAAGACCATCAAAGTATTCTGCTGCACAAAAGTTTGTTGAAAATGACAACGTGAATTTGGTCATTTCTCAACATAAAGGAAAAATAGCCACAGACAAATGCCAGACTCAGGCCTTTGAAACAGTTTTCACAAAAACTAATGACATGGCTACATCTCTTACAGTCTAAGTGTGGGTTCTATGGACGAAGATTCACTCCCTTCATAAATATAAATATCATAACATAGTAATTCTTATTTTTCAGGTGATTATCTTAGATTATAAATATAACACATGGACAGAGCCACCGGTCCAGGACATTGCCTATTGTTTGGAACTTCCATTTTGAAGCCAGGAGGCTGTGTTTTGACTGCTGAGGTTGAGCATATTTGGACAAAAAGAGTGAACCTCCAGGTGCATGAAGGTTAATGTGTAAAATGGTAAACTTAATCAAACATTTGTGTGACAAAATCATTTTATGGTCTTATCAGTGCAATTTATTAACCCTTTCATGCATGAAATTTTAATAATGTAGTATGTTTATTTTTAAAACATATCCAATTGGATTTTTTAAAAATATCTTAGTTCTTAAAACTCCACTATTCATAGCATAAACAAATCCATAAAATATATTGCTCCTTTAAGAAAGGAGCAATTTAAGATTTAGCATCTTTTCAGACTACCATAGCAAGGTTGTTATTTTCCAAAAAGCACTGAACAACAAATTTGGTTACTTTTAAAATTTATTAGGAAACTTTTAGTAACTTTTGAAAAGTGACTCAGACATTAAAACACACACATTTTGCTCTAAATAACATGAAATTATTTTCTCTGTCACACAGTCTTAAATACATACGGTCTGTCTGTATAGCTGTAAAAGTCAGTGTTTCCAACTTAGCCTCTTTGCATATTTAGGGAGTTTTCAGACCTCTTGAGAGACTCTTTATCAACAAAGTGACTAATGTCTGGTAAATGTTCATACTGTCTTCCAAACATAACTACTGTAGGTAATTCATTTATCAGAAAGGGGTAGTTGTTTGTTTACCTGCTTTATCAGTTTCAGCTACTTCCTGTAGCCTTCGTCAGAACCATCACATGATGTTGATGTGACGTCAGTGAATTACTTACAATAAATAAAGTGACTAGTGGCAAATCTATCAACTTTTTCTGGTGTTATTGGAGACTGATGTGAACGCATGTGTCATTCTTTATCTAAAACAGATCACTGAATATAAATCACTCCCATTGATAGTTTTCTCTATTGTGTCTTTTTGGTCCATTTAGATTGTTAATGTAGAATGAAAATTAAAAATGTTCTGGTTAAAAATGTTCATGTTTTACTGTGGCTTGTTGTACTCTCCTAGGTGGCCCATAAGGTTAAAAACCAAACCAAGCTAAAAATTAAACAAACAAATAAATGACTAACCTAAGTAACTCCTCTGGAGTGCACTGCAAAAAGTGTCTTAAAACAAGATTAAAACAGTTAATCTGAAGAAAACGGTATTCAAAACCAGTGAAATTATCTGTCCATGCAGCAAGATAATTTCCCTTGACAAGATTTCTTGAATTAAGATTGCTAAATCTAGAAATAAGATTATAGTGTAAAGCTGAACACTTAAAATAAGAAATTAACTCAAGAAAAAAACAAGCGCAGACCTCCGCCAAGGCAGATCAGTCCCCCCAGATCAGTCCGGATTTATTTAAACAAGAACAACATAACAGTGAGGACAAAACACAAAACCCGGGGAGTGACAGTCGGAGTCCGTAGTGTACAGGATGAAAGTCCGGGTTATGGAGAGGTGAAGCCTTAAATAGGGCTGATAGTGATGCGCCACAGCCGTGAGTCTGATGTCAGGATGAATGGAGAGGGAGGGGCTGGCAGGAACACTGGAGCGGACCGTGACACTGGCCCTATCTCACAATGATAAAGAATCCTTCAAAAAATTCCTGGATCCAGACAGTGATCTAGATCACCACCTAAATTTAATCATTTTTCCTTGTGCCAGTATCAACATTTCCTTAAAATGTCATCAAAATCCTTTTGTAACTTTTTGAGTTATCTTGCTCTTCTCTTATCTTGCAAATTAACCCCCCCATCACCACCATTTTTTTTTTTTTTATTAACCTATCTTGTCCAGCATCATAACAGCAGAATGGTAGTCTGACTGCCTTTTGGTGCTGAACAAATTTACTTTGCCAAGGGAAACTTCATAAACTATATGAGGCTCCCTTTGATATTCTACTGTCTTTATTATGACTTTTGATGAACCGCATTTTGATGGTCTGACATGGAAGGGGGGGTTAAAGGGGAGGCAGAACAAGAAAGAAGAAGGCGGCAAAGACCCTCACAAGAAAACATCAGCAATACAAACAATAACAACCATGGTGATAATTGTAATGGTAACAATAACTAGAACAAGAACTGAGTAAACTGGGCTGTAAAACAGAAAAAAACAAACAGATAAATTTAAAAAAAAACATTGAATAAAATAAATAAGACCTACTAAATGAGGAGTATAAGAAAAGAAAACATACACAGAATATCATAAACAACAACGGCCCAGATAACACCAGCAACAAATCCACACAACAGCAGCTGTTCACATTAATCTGCTGTAAGAGTGACTGCATCAGAGTGAAGCAAAGAGAGTAGGGCAAAAAGACTGAGGTGACCTCAGTGATGAACACAGCCATGCAACCACAACCACACCCCCTCCAAGGACCAGGGGCCAACAAGGAGGGCCCCAGGGCCCAGCCAACCAGCAGACACCACAGAGAGGGGGATCTAACCTGCCCAACCCGAAAGACGACAGCGCGCCCGCCCCAAAGATGGCCGAGGGAGGCCCCAGCCGCAGGCCCCACAGCAGCCAAGCACAGGCCCCAGGGGGCCAGGGACGCCAGCCGTAGAACCCCCGCCAGGGATCAGGGGCATCACCACCAAATTTAATCATTTGTTCCTTGTGCCAGTATCAACATTTCCTGAAAATTTCATGAAAATCTGTCCATAACTTTTTGAGTTATCTTGTTAACAAACAAACAAACATACAGATGAAAACATAACCTCCACTGTTCCTTGGCGGAGGTAATAATTACCTAACACCTCTAAATCTAAGTTTTGTTTTTGTTTTTTTTTTTATCTTGGTAAGAACCAAATAATTTGCAGTGTCTCTTTTGAGTCACTTTAGTCAGTCCTCAAGCTGGGATAAAGTAGGAGGGATGGAATTGGGACATTGAAAAACCAAGACTTGACAGAGTATAGTTCATATGTAATTCTAAACATATTTAGGATGTTTTAATATTCTCTCATTGTCTCCCACAATGTTAATCTTCTCTCCTTCATCGTTCATAACAACTGCATGCGCATTTAAAATTATGCAAATAAGGCAATGATGTCATTTAGCAACTTCTAGCAACTTTTAGGACAGACAATAGATACTTTATGAATACTGAGATTTGGAAACACTGCTTCCACACTGGCTTCACTTTCAAGCCACCATTGTTGGCCAGTAGTACAGAAAATCATCATCCTTCAGCTGCACTGTCGACCACAAGTCTCATCTACGATTTTTGATCCACAGCCAGAGCAGCAATGGCCTCTGGACTCAGTCACCCTCTGCATCCCCCAATTTCTAGACATAGGTTAGGTAGTTCATCCTCTGCCAACCTGGATGCTGTTTGTCATGGGTCAGGACGTACAGTGCATATGTCCTATAGTGCATACATGTCATACAATGTGACCAATAAAGCACAACTGTCACTGCCATACTGTTCTGATGGGGGGGTACATGTTGGTTGACTTAAATATTTGTATTTTGCTGATATGATCAAGGTGTTTGACATTCAAGCATGTTCCTGAAGCAAGAAGTGGTGAATACATTGATCTTGTTTTCCATTTCACCAGATATGAAAAATAAATCTCACAAAAATGTACCATATCAAATCAAATCAAATTTTATTTATATAGCGCCAAATCATAACAGCAGTTATCTCATAATACTTTACATATAGAGCCAGTCGAAACCAGACTCTAATTTACAGAAACCCAACAGAATCCTCCAGGAGTAAACACTTGTTACTGGTGTTACTGTACCTTTATGACCTGTGATGCCTTGGTGGCTGGTTTCCAGGTATATAAGACAATGCTTTAACACTGTACAAGAAATCAAATAAATTAAGTGCATGTCTGTGAGATTCCTCAAATAACCCCACCAACAGTCAAATGGTCTATTGTTTGTTCACGATGTAGCTGTGAGCAGCAAGAATGATAATGGCCTTCCTTGGCTCATTATAACATGAGGCATTTAAAATACTGGACTATTTTTATATACAGGACAGTTTGGCCTTAAAAAAAATTTATTCATATTTTTTTCAGCCACTTGTTTCACACAGAGTGGACCGGCTCAATGTCATTCCGGGGGGATTTATTCTTATAAATAAAAGATTGCCAAGAAACAAAGAAAAACACACTGTCTCCAGTATTTTTTTTATGCCAAAAGACTTTTGAAAGGAATACCCAAGACTCCAGAGTTTGGACAGCTCAGTCACCATATGGTGTAGTAGTTGCTCAACAATGCAACATACAGGAAGTAACTAATCAGATGACAGAGTCCTCCTCCTGCCTAACACACAGTTAGACAGGAATAAAACTGTGTGGAGCTCAGTTAATTTGGATGATTTCAATGATGATTTCAGTTTTTCAGGCTGTAGTGAGGGTCAGTATCACTGAAATTTACTTGCATCTTTTTATAATAATTTCCGTTACGATGTTTCAATATGTCAAAGTTTCTCCACATACAATTGCAGGATGTTGAAGTTGGTGAGACATCTACTATATCCATCATTAAAACCCCACACACACACTTGCTCAGACACACACACTTGCACGGCAGGACGACACACATTCCCTTGGCCCTCCTTATACTGAAGAGAGAAGACCAGGAGTATTTGGAGAGACAGATTGAGATGGATAGTGGTCTGGAGAGGGACGGATACTGAAAAGAAGTGAGTGCGGAGCGAGTGTGATGAGGGCAAAAGTTTGGGGACAAAGTAGAAAGGTAGAGTTGGAATCACACTGAAGGGACTTGAGTCTGCTACATTTCCAGCAGCACATTCTACAGACTCGGGATTCAAGTAGTTTTGAGTACTGTGTCAATTTCCTGTGAATGGCAGCTGAACATTAACCAATGTTACAGCATTACTTTTGAATATGACACAAACACGCAGTTTGTAAACACTGCTCATGACTTTAACAACAAACGGTACAAGTGATACTTCACATTAGCACATTTTCTTTGCGCTGTAAATTACTTAACTGTAATGAAATGCATCAGTATGTGTGATGGTACAGACTGACAAATATATATAAAAAAAATGTTTTATAGGTGAAAACAGGCAGATACCTCTGTTTAAAAGGCTTTTGAGTCCTCTGACTCTACATCATGAAACCTATTCTGAAAAAATAACAATCATAATAATTAGGTAACTTTACTTGACGGGCGAGTTCATAACACATTCATAGCAGCTGTCCAACTGCACATAAAGCATTCATGACTGTTTCATTAGACATGACTCAACATTCATACAAAACCTTTTATGAATGTGGAAGACAGGATGACAACTTGTCAAAATAAAAGTTCAACAATCGCAAAGCAGCATTGCCGTTTTTTTTTTTTGTTTGTTTTAAACCTGATAGTCACATCTGAATCAATGGGGAAGTCCAGTGTCCAGGGAATTTTAGTGTTTTAGGTTTATTTGTTTATGATGTAACTTTTGAAGGACACATGATTTTCAATCTTTTACTTTGCCTACACTAAAACAGGAATGTCCAACCATTCAGGGGTCCACAGATACCGGTCAGCTCAATGTAGTTCACTTCCCAGTAAGTGATTATGAATACTTCACAACTCGTATAGTAACATTGTGACATATGACGTACACTTTATAAGATATTCATGAAATATTTACAAAGTTTGGAGAGGATTCATAATACCCTTTATATGGATTACTAGACAAAGACATTAATAGTGAACAATACTGCACAACTGTTTTATTTAAAGTGCATACAACCACCACACTGCCAAATTATCACGTCATTCTCATTTTTTTCTTTTTGCTGCACATATAATTATTGTAAAAACAAAATTAGCATTTTTTTCAAAAAGTGAAAAAAATAAACAACAACAAAACATTAGGCGGGATCCTCCTCTGAGCTGATGGTAATTGAGGCGCTTGAGGTGGCAAAGTCAGTTGGTCTTGGATCTGCAAAAAATATGCAAAAATAATGTAAATACACAATTAGCATTACTCATTACAATAGAGGCAATTCCATATAAAGTGGACCTTTTGTCTAACCAATAACGACATTAAGTGTGTTTGCAAGGTGAGAATGACAATGTCGGACCGCTACGCTACCCCTATCCACCCAACAATCACGCACCGCCACCCCCCAGCTCCGACAGGCTGGTTACGGTGACTTTCTTGTAGCAAGGGGCCCAACATGATTCTGTTTGTTTATTTTGCTGTCACCTGCTTAGCTAGCTGTTAGCTGTGGTGCTTAGCTAGCTGTTAGCTGTGGTGCTTAGCTAGCTGCTAGCTGTGGTGCTTAGCTAGCTGCTAGCTGTGGTGGTTAGCTAGCTGCTAGCTGTGGCTTATTGGTCTTTGTATATCAATGATAACACATTTCCCCATAATTAACTTCTATCACCTACCTGCAAGCGATGCACGGGCGTTGGTGCGAAATTTCTTCTTTTTTCTGCACCCTACTCCTGCTTTTTCGTTGCCATTTCAGGGGATAAATAACCGCTTGCCGTTAAGCCGATAGTCAAACGTGAGTTGTGGGCGTGGTTTTGCATGCGCAATGAACATACCAGACCACTGAGGGGCACAGGGGGTGGAGCCTACATTACAATAATTCATTTTTCAAGCGAATAGTTCTGATTGTAAAGTAAAATTGTATCTATAACATACAAAATACTTAATTAAAATTAAAATCTTGATTTTAATTACCATGGCTTTGATCTTTTTTGTTTTTCCATTAAGGTATTTTAGTATTGTGCGTAACGGTAGCAGCGACTCTGGGTTCTGTGCATGGCAGATGTAAAGTCCCAGAAGTACTTGTGTTCAGGATGGTCATCTTCTCACCTGTGTCACCATGTTCTTTTGTTGGCAGCTCCAGGGATGAGTCTGGATTCAGCTCGGTCTCAAAGTTGACAAAGTTTATTCTGATC
>JAPQRP010000028.1:29414242-29438381 GCA_037367295.1 Apogon hyalosoma
GAGAGAGAGAGAAAGAGAGAGAGAGAGAGAGAGAGAGAGAGTCATTAAGGTTTCCTCCCCATACTGACTGACGCTATGCTTTTCCTACATGACATATTCTGTGATTTTTTTTTTTTCTCCCATCAGAGACAAGTCAAAACAGGTGTAACTAATTCTTAATTGCTGCATTACATTACAGTAATTGCTGTGATAAAGTCATTGTTTATACTTGTGCTTCTCCTGCCTTGACAGCGGTGTCTCTGATGCCATGAAAACTAACAGGATGCAGATTTGTGAAAATTTTATTCTGAGAGCAAAATTAAATGTAGAGAAGAGACTGGGCAGACTGTTGACAATTTAAGAAAATGAACAAGTGATGTTCTTCATGCAAAACATGCATGTGTCATTCATTTAAATTTTCTGACAGTCAAGCTGGAGGAACATGACTTATTTGCAAGAAGAAAGACAACAACAATTGAAATTGCAGCAGACAGGCGACATAAATGAACATGATCCACTTCAATCAGCTATAGTATAATATTATATTATCATGTGCTACTGCCACGTAACCCTATAGTGCCTCCCAGATGGCTGTATCCTAAGCATTTACTTTAGAGAATGTAAATTAAAATTATGAAATGTAATGTTATCATTTATTTATTTTATTTAAGGTTTTTTACATTAGCACTCAAGCTTTCAACTGTAACCTGCACCTTCATAAGAGATGGGGTTACGACCTGCCCCACAGTCACTTGTTATTATGATACAATGTCTTTAATATGACGTGTCTGGGAAAAAAACTGCAAAATTAAAATCTGTGAAATATGGTTAAAAGCTCCATTGCAAATGTAAGTGACCTTTGGGATTAGATTGGCTAATCAAACAAATATCATTCCTGGATGACAAGAATGAACATCTGCAATAATCTTGGCTTGTTCTTGCTCTTGGCACATTGAGGCATTCCGGTAAAATCAGCTCATTCACTGTTAAGAGTCAACCCAAATGTCTAAAGACCTCATTAAAAAAATATCTATTGACCAGGAAGGTCTGCATGAAACTGAAGTATGGCAGAAAAAGTTTTGAAACCACCTTCATATTTAAACTAGATTGATTCTTGGTGTTTAATATTAATGGAGAATCTGCAGTGAAAGTGAAGCCCATTGGTAAAAATCGTATTTGTTTACTTTAAGCACTTTTGTGATTGCCTTTAGCACCAACAGACAGTGAAAAAGGAAAACATCGGCCTATTGTATGGGGACCACATGAACATATGAATTTTGATACAATACCACATTTTCTGAATTCATATAATTTATTAATGATGCTCAAGTTGAAAGATAAACCTCTGCTACTGCTCCTCTAGCTACTGTCCTTCTACTATAGAAAATTATAACTGGATCACCATCATGTTTAGCTTGTTCAGTTGCGTTTTCAGAGAATTACCAGGCCAGTCAGTGCTTTGGAAGAACATCACACTATGGCAGCAGTTTTCATTCAGAACTTGAGGAAGAATTAGTACTTTTAAGTTATGTCAAGCTACACCTCTGGCTAGTCATCTAGCTACTTAGCTGTCTAAATATCTGCCATTAAATAGATCAAGGTAAACATGCTATTTGGTATGTTCTGTATAACTCTGTGTACATTGTAGACACACAAGTCCTTGGCTGTCACACTAACATGAAAGAAAATAGCAAATTAAAGAATAAATTGTTTGATTTCTTTTTTTCCCCTTTTTTTTTTTCAAAGGATGCTTTGCAGCAGTAAGTGATGGCAGATATTGTATTAAGAGGTTGATTTCACAATTCTGTTTGAAATTAGTACTGTAAACGCACAAGTATTTTGTTAGAGACAGAAAATATAAGCTTGTTCTTCTTTCTGCTCTTGTTTATTTGTAATTTGATCAATTTGCTAACATGTAAAAGTAGATTTTCTTTTATCTTATCAAATAATACATAAATAAATAAACTAAGAATCTGTAGTATCACTTGTTCAATTGGCAGATTTTTTTTTTTTTTTTTTTGCTTAATTCTAGCAAAAAACAATCTGCCAATGGAACAAGTAAAAATTATCTTGGTAAGATTTCTTGAAATAAGATTTTCAAGATTTACTGTCTAAAAAAAAGTTGTTGTATCTCACTGAAAAGTCACTCCTTAGGTGATTATGTCTTATTTTAAGTGTGATGATTTTGACTTGAAATGAGAAAAATACACTTGGTAAGATTTTGATTTTTTCCAGTATGGTGCTAAACCGGTTAAAAGGCTCCAGAACTCAGACCACCTCTAAATCAGAATCTCTCCTCAACCAGACAATATTGCAGCCATGAAGATCTTAATTCCATTATTTGCTTCTACAGTTGTTTTATGTATGAAATGTATGTAGATGTCTCTGACTTTTAAATGCTCAAAAATACGTTCCTATGAATTAATCCATCACTGAAAGTCATGTCAATGGGTCTTTTGATTGCTTGACACAGAAAAAAGAATGGATAAGAATAAATAGTACTTGTTTTAGCAGGAAAACACAGTTCTGGGTTGGCTACAGTGTACATCTGACCAAGTTGTTTATCATGTTTATAGTCCATCATGTCATGTGTTAAACCAAAGTCCACCAAGGCAGACAATATATTTAATGTTACACTCCAATGTAACAGTGACTGTTATCTGCTGAAAATGGCAGCACCACCCTATAATGCTTTGAGTTAAACTGGATAGTTAGCTTTGTAGGTACAAAGCTGACAAGGCATGGCATAGTTGAGGTAATGTACCCAATGGAGAGCATGTGAAATAACAAGGTGGAAGAAGTCACTGATATTGTTTTAAAAACAGTACTACTCAAACATTGTGGGACTTGGTTTCTTTTAAAATTATTAGGCTAAGTTTCAACAAATGCATGACATAAAGCATCATGACATGGGTGAAGTTTGATTTTAACACAACTTCTCCAGTACTACATGCTTATTGAGCATTCAAGTTTGATGCAGCTTCAAAATAGTTGTATTCTGTATCATGGAAAAAACAAAATTAAACTTTTTATTCGTCATATTCCATAATGTGAAACCATTCAACCAGTCATGTTTCTAAGTCGATATTATCTCCTCTCAGATTCCCCTGTCATAACCGTTATTACTTGTACTAACTTGTGACATCCATGAGCATTTTGGTAATGTCATATTAGGTCTGTAACATCATGTCTATGACAGTAGTCAATGGAGTGGAAGAAATAACACCACTGCTACTGTGTTGTTCATAACATCATTAAGCTTAATAGTGTTTGTATCTATTGATTTTCACTGCAATCAAAAGTAATATTGATCTCAAATAGGGCTGTGTGAAACTACAGAAACCAAACAGACTGTTGGATGGCGCAGTGTCCTGATCCCCAGTGAATTCAATCCAGTTTTCTGAGGCAGTCTTGGCGTCCTCTGTACCCCGTCACCACTAGAATGAATGGATGGTGCTGAATTTCTTTCACCTTGACAGAAAGGAAAGTACTTTCCATTTTCCAAGAAAAAAGGGCACAAAAGTCATTGCTGTTTTCTATGAAATCAGTAGATATGGTACACTATGGTATTTCATGGCCAATAGATGGTATTCACCCTGCAGACGCAGCAGGTGCCCCATCTTTGTTAGTACCTGCTCATTGGCCGTCTCCTCTTCACCTCTGGGCTGTTGCAGGTGGGTTCATGGTTGGCATCCATGTATGTCAATATTTGTTGTTAGCCCAGAGCATTCAGGATGAGTTCAACATCCAAACTGCTCATGGGGAGGGAGCCTGTTTTATCCAATTTGATGCCAATCTAAAAGGAAAGTTGACAAATAAACCTATGTGACAGAAAGGGCATCATAACTCTGGTTATTTAAGCCTATGTGTGACTCACTCATTTGAATTCCTTAAAGCATTCAGATGTAAGTGTGAGAGCCCTTTATTTTCCTCAGATAATCCAGGGAAAGTGCAGAGGGGCTTTTCTCTCTTTAAAGAAGCAGCAGCCATGATTGACAGGTGATCCAGGCAGCCCTTGTAGGCTCGGTGTTTATGCATGCATGGGATGAATCCCTGTGTTTGTGCCTGTGTGGGTTTGCGTGTCTGAAGGTGGATACATGTTGATGCGGCTCTAACAAAGACAGCTGTGTGAATCACTAAAGCAAAAGCATGTGCTGTTGACTGTGAGCTGACCTGGTGATCCCAGATCCTGGGGCTTTTCCAAGGACCGATCCAGACTGAGTTGGACTTCAGTGGGAACGCACTCTGTGATCTGATCATTCAATACCACAGATGCTTCAGTGGGCTTCAGGGGCCCGTCAATAACGCTACGATTCTCATTTATGATTCAATCCCCTCATGGATTCTGACAGTTTTCTGATTAGCATTAAATCTATAGCACTACGTCTTACAATTTTCATTGCCACATACTTGTACATGTTCCTCTTAATAGGGCTACAAATGTTAGCTGTAAGACATGTGGTACCATTGTGACTGGTGATGACCACAGACAACCACAGCGAAGAAGTACCTGGGAATAGAACTGCAGCTCTATTATGATTATGATTGATTATTTTTTGATTATGATTACTTTCTTCAATTTGATTAAACAGTTATTTGAATAAGGACAAAAGTAGTAAAAATAAGAAACAACAGTATAAAAGTGTATGTAAAAATATCTATTGATAAAAACAATAACAAACAAATCAAATGATATTTATAAACAATATGTGCACGGCAGTCTTCATCACATTCGTATCCAACTTACAAACTGATTCAGCTGTACCTGGCAGTTGTTTTTGGAGTTGGGCCCATTTTTGGAAAGAAATGAAGGCATTTTAAAGATACATTGTGTGAAATATGAATGAATGAATGAATGATTTTTTTACTACTTTAGATGAACACCTTTCCTATGGTCGACATCACAGATTCACTGTCACACCAGCTCCCAGACAGTAGTCTGGTTTTTCTGTTTTGTCTGTCTTTTCCTGTTTTATTTTGTCAGTCTTCCTCCTGTGTCACGTCTGTCGTCTTTACCGAGTATGTGGCTGCTTGCCCCACCTGTGCAGCCTGCAAGTCTTCTCATCAGGCCCCGGCTGGTCAACTTCAGCCATTACCTGTTCCCATGGTCAAACATCTCCGTGGATTTTGTTACTGGAGTACCCACCTCTGACAGTAACACTGCTGTGTTGACTGTTGTTGACAGGTTTTCCAAGATGGTTCATTTCATTGCCCTGCCTAAGCTCCCTTCTGTCAAGGAGACAGCAGAGGTTCTGCTCGCTCATGTGTGTCGGTTGCACGGTTTCCCCAGAGACATTGTATCTGATTGTGGACCCCAGTTTGTCTCACGTTTTTGGCGTGTGTTTTGTGCCCTAATCGGGGCTTCTGTCAGCCTCTCATCTGGTTATCACCCACAGACTAATGGACAGACGGAGAGGCTCAACCAGGAGCTAGAGACCAGCCTCCGCTGTGTGGCCAAAATCCTTCTTCGTGGAGCCACCAACTCATATGGGTTGAGTTGGCTCACAACTCTTTGCCCTGTTCCTCCTCCGGCCTGTCCCCGTTTCATGTGGTCTATGGCTATCAACCACCTGTTTTTTCGGCCCTGGAAAGGGGAGTCAGCGTGCCCTCGGCTTTGGCATTGATCTGCAGATGCAAGAGGACCTGGATCCGGGCCCAGCGCACTCTGATCTGTAATACGGAGCGGTACAAGAAGGCAGCAGACCGTCACATAAATCCAGCCCCAGGATACTGGTGTGGAAAACGAGTGTGGCTATCAACACGTAACCTATCCCTCCATGTGGTGAGTCTTAAATTGACACCCAGGTTTGTGGGCCCATTCCCCATCTCCAAGGTTATTAACCTTGTTTCTGTACGTTTAAGACTCCCCAGGATGATGAGAATTCATCCTGCGTTCCACATCAGTCAGGTTAAGCCAGCCAGGGAAAGTGCTCTGGTTCTGCCTACCCAGCCACCTCCTCCTCCCCAGATGGTTGAAGGGGATCCAGTTTACACGGTCCGCCGACTACTGGCATCCCATCGCTGCGACCATGGTTATCAGTACCTGGTGGACTGGGAGGAATACAGTCCCAAAGAACATTCCTGGGTGGGGGGTGGGGGGTTCTGTCATACTGGCTCCCAGACAGTAATCTGTTTTTTCTGTCCTGTCTGTCATTTCCTGTTTTATTTTGTCAGTCTTCCTCCTGTGTCACATCTGTCGTCTTTACTTCCTGTTCCCTAATCTTTCCACCTGTGTGATTACCTTTCCCCACCCTAATGTGTTACACCTGGGTCTCATTGCCTCTCTCTCCCAGTGTGTATACATACCCTGTGCTTCCCTTTCAGTTTTGCCAGTTCGTAAGCGTTTGTTCCTGCCTACCTGTCTGTCATCGATCCGGTTTGTCTGTTCGCTCCTGAGCCCTTGCCTTTCCCGTGTCCGTACCTCTGCCTCCAGATCTGCTTCCATGTTTTCGACCCTCGCCTGATACGGTACTCTGAGTTTAGGTTGTTCCTTATGTAGTCACCTGCCTGACTGCTCTCCTGTGTATGACCTGGCCTGTTTTTTGACTATCCTCTGCTTTTTCCCAGTCGGTACTCTGACGTTTGAGACTGGTTTGGACCAAGCTGCCCGTTCCCCGGTCCTGTGTTCGGACCATGAGCGAGACCAAGGACTTATTAATCCTGAAGACAGCTTTTCTGTGGATTTTTGTCAAGAGGAATCATTTCTGTATCTTTAATAAATATTGTTATATTTTTACGTCTGTCTATGGGTCTTGCATTTGAGTTCAGTCCTCTGAGTTCGGACGTTACATTCACAACATACAGCTTGAGGGCTAGAAGTGGCCCGCACAGTGGCATCACAATCTTACCAACAATGTCTGCAAATGAAAGTAAAAAATGACCTCCAAAAAATAAATTAAAAAAGGGATTAGATTTGGTCAGAAGTGATACATTGTTATGCCGACAGAATAAAGCAGTGTTCAAGGAACTCAACATCAAAAGACTAAGCACGCACACTATGCTGTGAAGCTGCCACCCTGACTGGAGTATGAATGTTTTTTCTTATTTTTATCACAAAGCAGTATGTTTCATGATTTCACTGTCATTAATTTGTTGATTTTTTTCATTAACACATATAGCTATACAAAATAGTCAACATTTATCTTAGCTATAAATAATCCATTATAAATTATACTATTATATCTTCCAAATGTATGTTGTTTAACATAATTCAGTTACATGTTACATGTTTTATTTTGAGTGACTTTTCTGTTATGTTATTTGATCCATAAAGACCCAGAGCTACTTTTGTGTCAGTTCTCAAAAGAAATGTTCTCTATATCTAACCTTTTCTTAAGTGATTTATCACCATTTATCATAATATTATCCTCTATATTTTACATTTTATCAGGATAAATCATGTATTTTCCTATTTTCAATTCACTGATCATGTAGATGTTCATAAAAGCTCAGATTAAAGTTGAGGGTTATTATATCAGAAACAGAGAAAATATCACAGTAACCAGGAGCAAAAAGGAAAGGAAAAAATAAATAAAGAAAGAAGTAACGATAGCAACAGAATAACAATGACTTTGAGGTTAAATTACTCAAAGGCAGTGTAACTCCAAGGGTAACAACAGTCAATTGTAGACGTACACCTGGATGCATGTTTGAGCATGCGTTTGTGTGTGTGCATGGATATGTGCATGGGAAGTTGCAACTGCACCCGCCCACCGTTACCAGCAGCAGGGCAGGGGCAGCCTGGACGACACAGGCAACCACCAACCCACAGAGCTCAAAGGACCCAAAACCACACCCCATGGCACAGCCCCACAGCCAGAGCCAGAACTGCAAACACCAAGCCACTATGAGGACACCCCCCCCCCAAATGCAGGGCAAGGGTCCCTGGGCAGGGGTGGAACAGCCTAACAGCCTACCCCCCCACCCAGCAAGGGGCCAACTGATCAGCAGCACCAGCCGCACCCATATAGGCACAGGGTCTGCGCATGAGGGGCCCACTCTGACAAGAGGTGCAGGACCTGCACATGCACCAAGGAGACCAGCCCCCCACCCTCCAGGCACCACACCACAGAGGTAAAATGTGGGCTGCCGCTGCCTTCCCATACCGGCGAACCACGCAACACTGGAGCCCTGGCAGACACTATCACTACGGGGGATGACCATGCCCACCCCCACCCGCACCACCCCATCTAGAACCACCCACAAGGAGAGAGGGTCCCCCAGGCCAGTCCTTCCCTTTCTCACAGGTTGGTAGAGCCCCCACACAGCCCCCACCTAAAACCCAACGATCAGCCCCTCACTATAGGATAAGGACTCCAAGTCAGTTCCTCACCCCCACCATCCACATGGGCCCCAAGCGACCATCCCAGGCACTACTGCCAGATGACACCCCCCCATGTCCATCAGCAAGCAGAACCCCAGGGCGGCCAACTACCCCACCACTGCGGCAGGACAGGTTGACAGAGGCAGGCACAACCTCCAGCAGTGCTGAAGAGCCCACGGCCAGACCCAACACCAGGCCCCTGCATTGGCCTGCCCCCTCCCCAGCTCCTGTGATATAAGTGCTAAGAGTGTCTAACGTGTGTTTGACAGACAAAACTACATTTGATAATGTCGTTGTTCATTACTTAAAATTCTATGCAATTAAATCTGCTAGATAGAATTCTAAGGATCCTGTTGTGTATTTCATTATTCTTTTGCATTGCTACATATTATGCAAATGCACACATGTTATTAAGTATGCAATGGTTAATGACTAGTTGTGAAGTCTAAGGTTCCACCCAACCCAATATCCCTCCCACCCCCACCACATTTTGTATGGTGGCTGAAAAAAATGCAAAAGCCCCCATTAGAACCAGTATTTGTTTAGTCTCTCCTGGACAGTATTGTTCACAGACTTGTCAAAAATGTCCCACACTTAAATATTTCCTTGGACCACCTTTATCTTAAGTTTATGCAATGTCACAACAGTTTATTTTTTTCCATTTTAGTTTTTGCTTGCATAGTGTTATTGAGCCTAACCTGACCAACAGGCTTGTATGGTAGACACTTGGCAAGATGGGTAAATGACTTGATACGTGACCTTTTTCCATTGAAACACAGTTAAGTCTTTATGCTGGACATATCAATCACTGCTATAATTATCCAATGAAAGGATCTGAACTATTTGTGCAATTTAATGCTGCTATAAAATGTTAAAAAGAAGAAGTCAGTTCTCAGCTACTGTACAAACATGGTGGACTCAATCTACCCTCTCTGTAAATAAAAACAACTGATTGTAAAGTAACTAAACCTCATGACTGTACACTGGAAATATGGTGTTATATTTCTCAGCATATACATGATGTTTTGTCAGTGTTGGATACTTCAGCTTCCTCCCACTGTCCAAAGTGGCAGCTCTTTCTCTGTCAAATTGTGACCCTGCCTCCCATTGGCCCCCTTCATCATCATAATAGTATTAATATACGTAATAGTATCCACCTTAACCCTGGAAAGCCTTACACATCAAAAAAATTGCTTTTCTTTTGGAAATGAGATATTTATTAGACCTTTTAACAAAATTTTGACATATTACTTTGTTTATTATGTATTTTTTGATACATACTTGATACATTGGGTGGTTTTGACAACTTAGGAGCTCACAACAATGTTAATTTTAGATAGAAAAATACACATTTCACTTTGAAAATATTTTTTCAGGCAGGTTTTCTCTTCTTTTTATCGGAGCTGCTGCTATAGAGGGGGGAATTTATGATAAGAGTCTTTATGTAACTCAGAGTCATGTAACACATTACAGTTCTGAGACAGTAATATTGTGAGATAAAGAATTACTTTTAAATTACAGTAAAAAGTAATCTATAATGTATTGCAGTTTGGAAGCTACTTATAAACACAACAGCAAAACCAATGTTTGGCAGCAGCGAACTTATTGAAATGGAGCTTCAATTAAAGGAAATTGTAATTGAATAATTTTTTTAATTGATTCAAGTTGAGTCACAGTCACCGTTTTTGTAACCATGGCCTGAGCTTCCACAGTTTATCTTTCTTCGTGTCATCAGAGACACTGAGGTTGTCCTGAAAGTGGATCAGTGTCAGCAATTTAAGAAACTAATCTCCAGACATCACATCATGAACTGCAGTGAGCCTTGTCTCCATCTCCCAGCAGGCCTCACACCAGGCATCTGTCGTAATTGGTCAATGTAAATTTCTGTTGGTTGTGAATGTGAGAGTGAATGGTTGTTGGTTTGTATATGTCTGTCTGTATATCTGAACTGTTGACATGTCCACGGTGTACCTGCCTTCACCTGTTGATAGTTGGGATGGGCTCTAGCACCCTGAAACCTTCATGAGCATTACAGTTTTTCTCCACTGGGATTGTCTCATTTCTTGAAACAGAAATTACATCCTCAAAATAATATGGATAAACCTCCAAACCACTTGGAAATTGTTCACAACTGAATTGGATTTCTCATTCATTTCGTCAAATTACGAATGTCTTAGTATATGTCTCATTGTCTCACTACATCTTTACAAATGATTAAGTACAGTTAGCCTACATTTAGCACAATTCCCAAGTGAATAGATCTTGTTGATCTAAACTGATTGTTCTTTCTCAGTCTAATGGTTGTTCTTTCAAACATATCAGCGTTATTTCATTGTGTAAGCCATAACATGCACAATAGTCTGTTCAACTGTCAAAATTAGTCAAGACAATAATACCATGATTACCATATACAAATCTTTTGGAACATTTGACCATTATTCAGATTTGATCCCTGAAAATGAGAAAGGTCTCGTAGAGCCTCACCTACCAAACCATACCCTTGGGTGGGACAATGTGAATTTTCACCATGGCCCGCTCATCAAGGCCTGGTTCACTACTCATCCAAGGATGGATATGGTGTTCCTACCACCTTACTCTCCTTTCCTCGTTTCTTTTGAGGAGTTTTTCTCTGCTTGGAGGTGGAGAGTGTATGAGAATCAGGCTCAAAGTCAGAGGTTCCTGCTTCATGCAATGAATGCTGTGTGTGAAGACATTACAGGAGATCCGTGTAGGGGATGGTTGTGACATACATGCCATACTTCTTTCGTTGCATTGCAAGGGAGAGTATATGTTGTGATGTGGATGAGAATCTGTGGCTGAACAGACACCAGAGTGTGGATGGCCAGGAGGGTGAGGACGGTGGCCAAGAGATGGAGGCTGACAACAGTGACCAGTGAAGAAATGTTATTGGTTAAAGCTTTATTTACAGCACTGTAGGCTACATATGCTTTTCCTTGTTTTTTTTATGTGTTTATATTACAGTATATTATGCTGTATACATTTTCTTTTCACTCTGATGTATGTAAGTTACTTTATGTGTGTGTGAATTGAAATGGTTACAATTTCTTTAGCATGAGTGCAATGTGTGATGTCAAACCTACTCTTCATGTAATTTTTTTTTTTTTTCAGTTTTATACACAGTTGTATTCTGTTAGCTAGACAAAAGAAACTAGTCCAGTAATCATTGTCAAAGAATGACTGGGCTAAGACTGAGAGGTGGACATGAGGGATATTTCAGTGCTCCTCTGCCATAGGGACAAAACATCTAAACATTTGGACTTGCAGCGCTTACACAAAGCCAAAGGGATGATGCATTTTGGGGGCACTGACTTTTTATATGAGAAAGGAATTTAGTTTTGACACGAGTGAACTGTTTTGGGAGCGATGTGAGCTTTTGCAGGTGAACCATTGGGTTGTGCAGAACCATCCAGGTTATTTTGGCAAAAGCAACAAGACTGTTGAGAACATTTGGTCTGTCTCAAGAAATGAGCCAAAGCAATAGAGAAGAATATTTGCCTATTTGGTGGCACCGACTGTTTAAATGGGAAAGGAATTTAGTTTGAAGCATGAGTGAACAGTTCTGGGAGAGCTACGAGCTTTTGCAAGTATGGTGTTGTGCTGAACTGTAAGACCGTTTTACCAAATGATCTTAGAGTTTTGAGAATGTAATTTCTGTTTTGAGATATGAGCCAAACCAATGCTGTAAGTGATTCGGAAAATGAATGAATGAAGATTATATTACTGGGATTAGATCCCACGAAATCCCCCAAAATCGTAGACTCTGGACCTTTAAGATGCTTTTTACAGCTGAAAACACAGAAACATTTGCAGTGTTGTTATTTTTGCATCAATTCAAAACCAAAATCTATAATCCTTGGGCAATATAGCCAAATTTAACAGCTATGAAACCCTATTTTGTCTGTATTATTTTATCTTTAATTAGAATCAGTAAGGCTGTCAATGAAAATGCCAAAATGCCGATTACATTTTATTATAGAATTACCAACACTGGTTTTGTTTCGCTTGTATAATGTAATAACCAAGTATTCAGTCTCCATCATATCTCTACTTCCATACTATGCTGATTCCTGCACCTTCTTGAAAGTGCTTTTCTAGCCTGTGTGCAGACGGTTTATTGAAACCTTTTATTTCAGTAGACAATGCCCTATTATGTCTTTTATTAAGTCTCATTAATTCCTACTGAAAATTAAAAACAAATCTTGAGTTTCATCAGCGGCTCCTCTGAGGCAACTCAAGGACTATATATATGAAACAACCATTGTACTATCTTTGTCATGTTAATGATACATACTCAGGAAAAGTAATTGAAACATGGAATACTGGATGAATCTTAGGTTATATACTGTGGCTATTGTCAGATTCAGACACTGAAAGCGTTATCATTGTTTTGCACATGGACATCTGCAATTACATCTTTAATAGAATATACTGGAAAACAAAGACACATGGTTTGTGAGTGGAAATTGAACCAAGTCATTTTTTGGAGTGCTAGAACAGGCAGCAAGCATCAATATTACTGTCAAAAAAGCCTCAAGTGTTGACATTCTAGTCAAGAATATACCTACAAAAAAATGGCATCATCCACAATTTTGAAAATCCACCACCAATAATTAATCTTAAAACTGAAGAATTTGCATCAGTAATACATCCTCTGTACAACTGCTATTAATAAACTTGAATGAATAATTTATTGATGCTTTTCATAAGACACCAGACAACAGGTTCAGTTGTACTGGTCACCTTCATCTAAAATAACACACACGGAACTGACACAGCATCTGCAATTTTATTCCAAAGCATAGTGTTTCTTGTATGGGAACATTCTGTTTTTTGTCTTCTACTTTCTCACAAAAGTCTGTCCTCATACAAGTCTAGCAGGCTTGTGAGCAAACAGATGTGCCATTATTCTGATTATTATCTAGTTCAGAGGTGTATGGAGTCATTTTAAATCCCAGTGAAAGCATGAATCATTGGTATGGAAGTAAAAATAGTCTTTTTAAAGTTGGTGAGTCAAATATTCATCAGAGTTACTACTTAGAGTTTGCAACTCTAAGTAGAGTGAAACCCAGGACTTAAGTTTATGGTCTATGTTGTTGTTAAAGACTAAAGACCACAATATGTTGTCAATGTTGGGGTTGATGCAGCAGAAAGGCTGAACCCACTTCAAGATCCCAAAATCCAATCTCTGTGAGTCTATACATGGGCTGTTTTTGATATTCAATTGTCAAGTGGTCAAGTCTTAGTTAGATTTCTCAAACTTTCTTGTTTCTACCAGACCTGTTTAAGAAATATGACCAACCTGGAGGTTGAACAGAGTGGTAAAGGCATGCTTCATCAACAAGGTGAATTCACAGTTTACCTCCTTCTTGGACAAACTGTACTTTTACTATAAGCATATAAACATTTATAAAGTGGTTTAGCTAATTTACTTGGCAACTAAATACACAATAAACAACAATTTGGAGGTAAAAAAAAAATCAGATGTTTCAAATGTCAAATGGGTTGTTACTGTATATCTTGTACGTATAATTGTACAATGTGTTTTTCTGCAGTGAATTATCTCGAACAATCACTGGCCTTGTGTTGACTTCAATGTAACAGCCCAATGGTATCAAATACTAAGGAAACATGGACTTAAAAAAGTAGTAAATAAAGCAGCGTTTTGGTGTATGACGCTGTGTTATCATGTGCAGTAATCAAATAAAAATTATTTTTATTGATATATTTATACACTAATCTAGGTTACTATGATGAGCAGCCAGGGGCTTGCATAAGCAATAATGCAAAAGCATAATGTTAACAGCAAAATTACCAATAAATAAACTGATGCATGAAAAGTTGAGGTCACATTTAACACTGCATGAGCTGATGATAACTTACATCTATTGCATTAGAATGAATAAACAGTACATTATGTAGTCATGTAGTGTTCTGAATTTGGAAAATTCAACTTGGGCTCCTCTCATCCTTATTACCATAGACTCTATATAAAAAGTGGACAGAGCCACATTTCTGGACAGGCTCCATTTTTTAAACCAACAGTTTGCGTTTTGATCATCATCATATTTTTTGGAACCAGGAGTTTCCCATATTTGCACAAAAAGGGCAGAGCTGTGGGATGCTAGATGTTCGCCTAAAGACATGGTAAAGTGGTCAAAACCTTGCACACAAAGTAATTTGTGATGCGGTCTTGTTAGTTCTACTTATTGTCCACTAGAGTAGGGCTGTCTGTCAAAAAGAAATCAATGATCAGAATTTTTAAAAGTCTGAGTTGGCAGCAAGTAAGCTGTCACACATCATAGCCATCAGACAGACAGCCCTTAAATTTTACGAATGAAGAAATGATATAAAATGGATCAGCACACTAATCAGAGGTCTCAAACAAAATGAATGAAACCAGAGTGACTCCTGGGAAAAACAGATTCAGTACTTTCAAGGAGAAGGTCATTGTTAGTCTAGGAGTCAGGACTCTTTGGAACATCATCTAATGGCTATCTGCAGCATCACACTCATAGACACCTATGCATTGGCTTCACTTTTATGCCCCTTTTATCTTAGGTAAAAATCCACTAACTCCTCTTTCCATATTATGCTGTAATGTCATTACAGCAGATCAGATTCAAGGAAACTTTGAATCTGAGCTGGAAATTTGGATTATACTTTATAACTTAAAGCAGCCAATTCCCTTAGCTACTTGTAAACATGACGACAGAGGGTCATGGTGAGTGTATTTGGGTTGTGACCATCTGTAGCAGAGGTCACAGCGCCTACCTGGGGATCACCAAAGCCTCCCCCATCTCAGGTCAGATTGAATTATTAAGGAGACTACCACTCCTTACATTCCCTCTCTCTTCACATTCTAAAAGCAAAAGTGCACAGATGGTGCGCTTCATCAGCTGTGGCGGCGGCTGCAGAGTGAGCTTATTATTTATATGTGTATGTGGGAGTGAAATAAACTAATCTATATGTCATGAACCAGACTGTAATTGGCCTATTTGTACACCCTGCCCTTTTAGTGAAAGTGAAATTTCCTTTTCCTGTGGCCCCCTACTGCTGCGTTGTCCCACTTACAAATTCCTGCTGGACTCCTGTCAGCAATCCAAATAAATAATCTGCTATCATATCTCTGATGGTAAGAGCGTGCATCTGCGCTGTGGCGGCACACCGGTGGAGAGATATCTCTTCATCTGTCAAGTCACTGTTAGTCATCACCGGATCAAGAGAGCCCTGTCTTTGATTAGAAAAAAATCAATGTGTACTCTGCGGAGGCTTTTCTCTGTGGGCTCACAGTGTATTGAAAATGAGCGTATCTGACAAAGACATCTACAGCAGCAAAATATACCTTTTATTCCTGCTCTCGATCGCATAACACATTCAGAAAGAACTGCCGGAAAGTCAGAAGCACCCCCCCTTGTCTTAGTTGAACTCAAGTAAACATGACTTTGGGAGTCAAGGTTTGTTAAGTACCCCCACTTATCCTCTGGTTCTTTGTGATATCAAAACATGACATTTGGACATCGCTGGAGAAAAGTAATAAGATGTGCAACAACAGTAAACACACCGCAAGCGAATGTAAGTGTCTGAATAGATGGCCAGCCTTGGCTTTGAGCAGCGCTGATGTGTTAGAGCTGTGAAGGAGACTGGCAGGGAAGCACAGAGAGGCTGTCGAGAAAGAGAAATCTCTGTCTGTGCGTAAGACATTACGTGGGAAAAGCTTTGCCAGCAGGTGAGGGTCAGGGGTATTTAAGAGAGGAAAAAAGGGATGATGTGCTCCTGGGAAACAGAGTAGAGAGGCCATTCAATACTATGTGGAGGTCTGATGACTCACTGGATCTTTCACCACTTTAAGCTTTGACAGGGGATGCATAGACCGGGCTGCACACTCGAAAAAACACCAAAACACAAGCATACATACAAATAAATGCAAAAAGTACACACTCATAAACACACACGGCACTGTACTCATGTACGTGTGTGTGTATGTGTGTGTGTATACAGGTAAGAAAATGCCTCTGACAAAAAAGTTCACAGTTTTCACAGAAAAAAGTGAAGGAGAGACAACAAACTGGAAGGGAGAGGAAGGAAAATAAGTGGGAGGGAATGAGAGAATGTAAAGAGAGAAATGAGGTGTGTGTTAGAGAGAGAGGGAAAGAGAGAGAGAGAGAGAGAGAGAGAGAGAGAGAGAGAGATGAGGTGAGGTGAGGAGGCGGAGAAATGAGAGGCGAGGGAGGGAGTAATGTAGACAGGGAGGGTGGAGAAGACAGGGATAAGCCACACTTGGATGAGGGATTCCAGTGGAGCGAGGAGAGACTTTTTTTTCCAAGTGTTGGATGAGGGAGAGTGAAAAAAAAGTCCAGGTCTGTGTTCTACCTTCAGTTAGACTGGACAGAGGCAGCAGCCGGGCCAGGCATGGACAGATGGTATCGGGAGAAGCTGACATGGACTCACACATGGCCTCTCCATCTGGCTTTTTAACCTAACCTGAACCTCCTAAAGAGCTGAATTGTGTGATTTGGTGACCGCTGGGATGCCTCGCCAACACCAACTCTGAAGTCCAGCAAGTGTTGGAGGGGGTTTACTTAAAGAATTGGTTCCTGCTTAACACCATTATGGATTTAAACAGATGTTTAATTTTACTCGTCTTCATTCTTCCCTCAAAAGGTAAAGGATCAGCATGTTTTATTCATTCATTCATTCATTCATTCATTTATTTTGCACTTAATTACTCATTTTTGTTTCTGAAAACAAAAAAAGCTATATTGAAAAGATTGAAGTGGAGTCTGAAATATAGACTAACAGAAATATTCACAAATACACACATTATAACCTTCAGGAGATAAAAACTTTTTTGTTGTGCTTTGGATTTTTTAGTAGAAGCAGCCTCTCTGTTGCCTAGTGACCTGGGTTTGTGTGCCTAGTTCAGCAGCAGTATTCACTTGTACTGAGAGAAAAAAAAAAAAAAAAGATTATTTGCTGCTCATGCATTATTCGCCAATGAATGTGCATTGATCAAATAAGGACAGAACTAGGTTCAGTGGTAAACATACTAGATAACTAACCAGGATGACACTGTTTGGCTTGTGCTTATTTAAAGAAGAGATGTGAAACAGTACTCAATTCCAGGTTTTGTACCAGGTATATCAGGATCATTTGCTCCACTGAGCTTGACTAATGTTAATTGTCTGCATAAGTATCCTGACGGGAGATACTGGTTAACCAAGTAGAAAAGCACCTATAGTATTTAAATGAATTAATTTAAGCCGTGCTGGAGGAAGCACATAGTCATTTGAAGCAATTTTGATTAGCCAACAGCACTGAGAAAATAGGTTTATTGTGTGAGATTCCCATGTGAAGTTTCTGTTGGAGTCTGTTTTGTGTAGCTGTACATTGACATTAGCTAAATCCATTTAAGCTAATTGTTGGCTGAATTTATGGCAACAGTACTGTATGCACAATGATTTCTATGAGAAATTTCTGTTGTGTGGTTTGTTTTTACGATAAAAGCTATTTGTTGGGTTTGAAATCTTCGCTCCCTGTCTTAAGATTTTCTGCAGCAGCAGCAGTGTGTAACATTTACTACAGTTAAACAGCAAAAACAGAGCTAAGTGGTGTCACCAAATAACGATGCAGACTCTAACACAACTGTCAGAATTGGATTAATTTGTCAAACAATAAAGATTTAAATAGGTTAATAAAGTTAATTTTGTTTTTCCAACAACCAAGTTCATCCTATGTTATGAGATAAAGGAAAGGAGTGAGTTGCAACAATAAAGAAACTAATAAATTCATGTTCAACCATTTTACCTGAACTCATTGTCGATATAGAGGTTTGAAATTGTCAAACCAGCTGTGAGACAATTATTGTGAAATACTCAATTGCCTTTGAAAAAAGCAATGACACTGTATTACATTTTTTGAAACTTGAATGAAGGTATAGCCACTGAAAAAATGGAAACAAAAATAGTCATGTTATGCTGGTTACAATCAATAAAAACATCTGACAGGAACAGTTGTATTTGGAAGTTTTACCTTTACTTCAACAAATCATTGTTTTAGCTCTAACTTAGCTCTATAGTAGGTTGAAGATCTTACTGAAATGAGGATTTGTTGTCTTCATGCATAAAGACCCAAACATTCACTGATTTACTGACTGAAAATGTTTGATACCTGTTGATCCATTAATCCTATCAATACATGTAAATAATTGGTGCAAAATACAGTTTATCATCTTTTCATGGTCATCAGATATGACCCATTTGGACGTTCAGAGGCTCCGTAGTGAACATGGAAACACCGTCATCATCTACAACATTCATTCACCAATAAAACCCAAGGAGTTTGATAAATGACAGCGGATATAGACCCTGGTTCTTATGTTCAATTAATGTTATATCATGTTGAAAAAGTATCATTTTCCTCATTTGTTAATGATGTGATCTAATAATCTTTAAATTTACTCTGGGCTTTTATAAACATCTAAATGATCAGTGAATTAAATGTAGGAAAATACCTAATTTTCACTGAAAATGCCAAATGCAGAGATAAATATTATTGCAAATGGTGATAAATTAGTTGGGAAAGACAAAAAAATAATAATAATTTGGAAGTTGTGACAAAAATAGTCGTGGGTCTTTAAGGGTTAAAATTTTCTATCATCAAACAAGCTGGACAATATATTTTTTTAAAAAATCTGTTTAGTTTATTGAAAAATGTTTTTGTTATGCATGGTCAAAGAATTGTTATTTCTGTAATGTATGAATACCTGCCTTTAAAAATACTAAAGCAGGCTGTTCCAGATTATCATAGGCAGGTGACATTACGAACACCACCCTCCCCCCATCTCAACCCATCTTCTTAAAGCCTGCTTTGGAATCTCCCGGAGCATCCCTTAATTTAATATAAGCTGTGTTCAACAGATATCCCACTGAGCTGATGTGATGGAACAAAGTCAGGTGCCATTTGACAGTTTCACTCATCTGAAAACAAAGGAGCATTTCAAGGTTGTTGAGGCATCCGAACATGTCAGACAAATTCAGGAGTAAACAGGAAGAGAAGTCGTGTGGGAAAAACAGAAAACTATATCCATTTAATAAGATATTGATCCCATGCCAGTAAGAATGGAGGATGCCAGTTTTTCAGGCAACTGAAGGACAGTCCATCAGCTTTGATTGAGTGGGTGGGAGGACCCGAGAGGAAGGCCAACAGCATGGCAACTACACTTGTGTCCGTATTTTAAGATACAACTTTGAACAGCAGAGCAGATTCAAAGAAAAATGTAAAAAGTCCTACACATGAAGGATGAAGAAACATATAGCGGTGCGATGCCAAAAGAAAACACTGAGGCTGGTTAAATAAATCACAGTCCATGATGTATTGCTCTGCCAGTGAGTTACCTGCAGAAATGCACAATGTCCAGAATGGAGAAATGCCTAATTCGATATGAAAAAAGATTGAAATACAAAGGACATTGTACTGTACAAGCCTCAGGACGTTCCCCGTCCCTTTAATTGTTCCCAGACCTCATTAGGTCATCCTCACTGCTATGTGAGTGGATTCTAAAGGGCCGAGCACTCAGATTGGGTTGCTCCATCACAGTGAGGGGGCAGAGGGGATGGGGGAGGAGGGTGGTAGGTGGGGAGGGGGGGTGAGGCGAGTCGGACAAAACGGCTCGACAGAGAGCTCCATCAGCAGGTCTGTTTGGAGACGCAGCGGATGTCCTCACGTTCAGATGCAGCCTTTGTTTCTTCTGCCCTCCTTTCATCTCACACTCTCCTCCCCCTTTCCTCATTTGTCTCATCTCTCAGATACAGTCTCATGTAACCATACGCCACCTGCGTATAATAGAGGTCATCCCACTTTGAGATTACACTGCACCCATAACAATGGATTTACAGTGGCATTCTTCTCTCTGTTAAATCCATTTTTGATGGATATTCTATTCTGTGGTGTTGTTAATATTATGCATGTGAATTCATGGTTTCTACTTGATGCATCAAGAAAAACAGAAACAATGTGAATTGATTCTAAGCCCATTTCAGTGCACTGTGTAACATATTCATGTTCATAGTTGTGTATTCATGAGTGTATAATTCCCTTGAAATAAAAATCTTCATTACCTTTAATCCATAAAGACCCAGCACTACTTTTATGACAGTTCCCAAATGAAAATGTCTCTATTTCTTACCTTTCTTAAGTGATTTATCACCATTTATTATAATATTATCCTCTACATTTTGTATTTTATCAGTATAAATCATGTATTTTCCTATATTTAATTTACTGATCATGAAGATGCGCATAAAAGCTCAGATTAAAGTTGAAGGTTATTATATCAAAACAGAGAAAACTGGAAAAAAGCAACTTTTTCAGTAAAATCTATCATTAATTGAACATAAACCAAGCATTTCCATTCACTGTCACTGATCCAACTCCATAGGTTTTACTGGTGACTCAATGTTATAGAAGATGACGGTGTTTCCATGTTCACTACGGAGCCTCTGAACGTCCAAATGGGTCATATCTGATGAACAGATGAATAACTCCATTTTTACCAGTTATTTACATGTATTGATAGGATTAGTGGATCAACAGATATTATACATTTTAGATCAGAATATGGTTTTGGTCTGTGATTGATGTTTGGGTTAAATGAGCCATTTAACTGAGGGAGCAGGTCCTTTTTCCCACAGGTCTACCAGGTTTCTAGAATGCCTCATAACAGACAAACCAAGTAACTGTCTATATGTAGAGTTGTTTCACCAACTGTCTGTAATTAAAGTAACTAAAGGTAGGTTGAAAAGTTTCAGCGTGATTACAATAAAATCACTAATTTGAACATTAATTACTTGAACTACTTATTTGCAGCTATTCTCTGGGGGTTAAATTTACATTGTCATAAGTAAATGAGAACAAACATTGCACTGATGCTTCTATACTGTTTGACAAAGTCAAGGAGAAGGAGAAGAAGCCAACTGGAAAAGAAAGGGGACTGGTGATTGGTCAGGTCATGTGTCCATCTGCATGATGATTGGTTGACTAACCACCTCTTGCATGTGACAGGGTAATGAGCAAGCTAATGCTAAAACGCAGCAGTAAGGCAACACACTTCATCAAACTTTTATCTAATAACACCATTTAACAGTCTTGTTGGTCATTTATTAACCAGGACGACATCAGACCTGTATGTAAAAATGTATGTGAAATAAATTTTATTTTATAAATAAAAACATTGAAAGTCAAATTTAAGCAAAGCCAGAAAGAGCAGACATCAAAGTCTTCTATTAGCTCTAAAATAATAATAATGATAGGAGAAAAATTTGAGTTGGACGACCAGAAAACGTATTATATAGTCTAAATTAAGCAAATAAGACCACCGTGACTCATAAAAAAAAAAAATCAACATAGCATTTTCAGGGAGAAGTGCCAGGACTTTGGAGCCAGCACCTAGTGTCTGTTAATGGTATGACACTTAAAAACACTGAGATGTGTTCCTTACCTTTGGCTGATGCAGAGTGAAAAACATTATGACTGGTGAATGTTTTTTACGCTCTTTAAGAGCTCTGAAAAATTTTCCCATAAAGTTGGATTTCACCAAATTCATTTTAAAAATGCTAAAAGGCTCTGAAAAGTCACCAAATCACACCAAATCAACTCACCAACTCTAGCAAGAAAGTCTTTAATCTTTTGAGTGGGTTTACTCAAGTTTTGTGTGTTTTCAATGCCAGCTCATGGCTCTACCAGCATACTAGGGAAGAACAGAGTAATGTGTTCAGTTTAATTCAATTCATTTCACTGACAGATGGCCTTAACTTATAAACAGCACACCTTTAATCTGATTAAAATAGTTTACATCAATGAGCCAATCAATGGTTTGGCATCTCACCATTTTAAATACATAGAAAGATAAAGTTTTGACTCTACAAAACAGAAAACAGGGACAAAAGTCAATGTCGTCACAAACAAAAATAGCATTGTTGAACTTCAGACTACGTTACCCACCTGTGGGTCTTTAGGAATGAATACAGTAGAGTTCATTTACTGACACATTTCAATAACAGCTATTTCACTACAACCTGCATCCAGTGGCTAATGTAAGCAGGCCACTAAGCTAATGAGAAAAGTAATGTAGATGAGTAACTATTAACCATTAAATCAATCAACACTGCTTCTGTTGAGACCACTAATGGCAGAAATTACATACTTAGTGCATTTTAACACAAGGTCTCTTGATCAAAACTATAACAGATGATGTTAATTTCAGCACATTGCGGACCCACCACTTCAGTTAAGACTTTTCATAATAAAGCAGAGCCTCTTAGCATAATTGCCTAACTTATACACAAATGGACCAAAGTATGTGGACTCATTGAATTCAGGTGTTTCTTTTCTAACAGGGGTCTGGGATACAAAACAATAATGACAAATGTCCTAATAAAGTTTTAGATTAGGATAAATATTGTTGCATTGTTTAGTTTGGTTTAAATTGTTAACTTTGTTTCTAAAATGCCTCAGAGAGGGCTTTTACTTAATTTCTCTCAAAAATTGCTTTTTATTTATTCATTTTTTCATCCATGATTATTATTTTAAATGTTTTACTTCTAAATAACTAAACTAATAATTTTCTAAATAATAGAAAAATTCTAATAATTCTAATAAAAAATAATTTTCTACCACAAATAACCATCTGATTTCATCACAACTCAATTAGGAAGAAAAATCTCCCCTTAAACTTCAAGGAAATATTGATGTTAATAAACTATATGGACAAAAATATTGGGACACATCACGGCTACAGTAAGATGTCCTGTTTGTGCTAATTTGACTTATAAACATCAATATAAATAATCAATATGATATTTATCCAGAATTCAACGTGTCCCAATATTTTTGTCCATTTGTGTATGAATTAGGCATTTATGCTATGAGGTCAACATTATATAGCCTATAGTTATATTTACATGATATGCAGTTATATATATTCATGTTACTTTATTTCATTACATTCTAAAGCAAAATAACTGTAGTTTATGTTGTAGTTTATGTCAAATACTTTAGCATCATAAATGGAGTATGACATCAATGACAAGACGACCAAATGAAATCAACTACACCATGAATGAAAATATAGAACATAGAATCAGTCATTTATACATATTTTGATGCTCCATATAGTGGTGTTAACTAAAAGGAAATAAAATGAACCTGAAATTCACTTAAGTGATAATTTTTGCATCAACCAAGGGCGTTAGACTTCCTCTCCTTGTCTCTTACCTTCACACTAATCTCTTTGTTATCCCTTCATGCCCAGTATGGACCTGTAACTCCCTGTGCACATGTCTGTCAGGTTTGAGAATAAAAGTGACCTTGTCCTTTAAGCCTTTCTTTATGTCTGTAATCTTCTCTTCTGTCCTGTTAGTTTGTTTTCAAGCTGGACCCCGGGCGCATGCAGAAGAGAGGCTGCTCCAGGATCTGTTTGCACATTACAATAAGCTGTCCCGGCCTGTGGAAAACACTACAGACACTGTTCTGGTCCACTTTGGACTGTCTATCGCCCAGCTTATCGATGTGGTGAGTCAGAATACGCACATTAGTTTCACAGGCGAAGGAACAACATCTTTCAACAGGTTGATTTATGAAGATTATGTCCGGAAGGTGTGGATGCAATGTGATTATGTAAATGATATTTATAAATGAGTATTCAATTCGATGGAACCATGACACAACCAGCTCCAAGCTACATCCAGCAGATAGATAGATAGATAGATAGATAGATAGATAGATAGATAGATAGATAGATAGATAGATAGATAGATAGAT
>JAPQRP010000028.1:29449697-29465639 GCA_037367295.1 Apogon hyalosoma
TTATTAGGGGCAGTGTTGTTTTTAGGCTTTTATACATTAATTGTTAATAAAATAGTGGTATTTTTTTAACATAAAACATATCCATTTGGATTTCTTTAATATCTTATTTCTTTATCATAATACCCAGAGATTCCATGGATTCCATGAATCAACAGTTTGACATGTGATGGTATTATTTTTTTTAAGAATAAACATCCATAAACTTCTTTAGCCTACACAAAGAGAATATGTCAGTGATTTAAGAAAACATTTTATTTCAGGGTAAAATGTAACTGTCCACTGTGGTGAATGTCATGAATCAGTGAATATATTCTGTGAAACATCAGTCACTGACACAAAATGACAAAAAAAACATAAGGATTAAACTGAACAAACTATTCCCTAAACTATAGATTATTAGCAAATTTCTATGCAACCACATGTTTTGGATTAATTAAACAATATATTAGGATAAGATAAGACTTTATTTATTCCACAGTGGAGAAATTCAAGTGTCCAAGCCGCTTTTACAGTAAAATGAACTCAACAAATATTAGAAAACACAATGAGACAACAATTAAGACCCAAGTCATTACTGCAAATAATGTAGCTTTAATTAAAGACTTAATAACTGTCCACTGCTGTAATGTCATGCATGAAAGTGTTAAAGAGGTTATATATACTGTTTCTACATGAAAATATTTTAAAAATGACAGAGTAAAGAGTTATGTCATTATGCTAAAGATGTCACTGTTTTGTAATAGAGATCTGCACTGAATTTATTCCCACCACCGTCCATGCCAATGCTAACATACACTCACTCACTGCTTTTTTTATTAGCTGCATTTATTCAACTGCACATTAGTGAATGTTTTTTTAAAGGCCTGTCACGTGGCAGTAGCCCAGTGTATTTATACATGTAGACATCTCTAGGGTTTACAGAGAAGAGTCAAGAAAAAGAGAAAACTATCTAATGAGCAGTAGTTCTTTGTTCCAAAATGCCCTGTTGGTTCTAGAGGTCAGAGGAGAACGATCAGAACAGTTCCAGCTGATGGAAAGACAACAGTAACTCACACAACTGTGGGTTAGAACTGAGCAGGAGAGCACCTCTGAACACACCACAGGTTGAAACACTCACTGTAGTAGGTAACCAGGTACTAGTTAGGTGTACCTAATAAAGTGGCCAGTAACTGTATGGGACCACTAGAGCAAGTGTCACTCTGATGGTCTCTCATGGTGATGAAAACAAACACTAGGCTAAGTCCAAGTCCAAGAAAGTGATAAAACTAGGAGGACTGCTGTTGTTTTCATCACCAGACACAGCTCTAAACTGAGGGCTGGATCAACTAAGATCCCAATTTGCGTGCACAATCTAGAATTTTGCGTGTGGGGTTGAACCGCAGTTTGCGGGTGATTTACTAAGATTGCTTGCGTAAATGGCAAAGTCTTCAAGACCGCCCTATTTAAATGAAGATTTTGCATGTGCTACTGGTTGTTGTCATGGAGACAGTACACTGGAAAAGCTGCTCTGGGATACACCAGCACTAATGGCAACAGGGCACTGGAATGATCCAGACACATGGAAATATAATGTTGGAGGAGTTTTGAAGAAGAAGGTATTGCATGACTCCTTCTTGTGACTGGCCCCACATCATCCCCTTGTTCATCTACAAGTTCCAAAATAGCACTGCTGGGCAGCGGCACTGGATTCATTTTAGAGGTGGGGGGCAGTGCGGGTTGTTGAATTGAATGTCTGTCAGGTACACATAATTTTGTCACACTATAGCCTAATGTCGGTGCATATTTTTAGTCACAATCATCAGATCAAGTGGAAAAGTAGCCTTTACAGTGTGTGTGTGTGTGGGGGGGGAAAAAATCAGTTTGCATGTGCTAAATTAATATATTTACCTTTTCAACTCCCAGCACACACACAATTGTGAATGCCCCATATTGCATATTCATTGCAGCAAACATACTAACTGGATGCAAATGCGCTATTTTGCACTTTTGAAAGACGCAACCCTTAGTGTGCACTGTTAGTAAATCAGTTTGTTCATTTTTTTGCGTGCGCAATGAGTTCGCACATGTTTTTATATACGCAAACCTTTAGTAGATCCAGCCCTAAAACAATAAAGTTTGATGACAAAATAGCAGCGTTTCTTCTACATGGGTGACTTTGATCATGAAACTCGTGGAAATATAACATTCTTATGTGATGTTTACCACTGTTCATTTTTCAGGACAAAAAAACAGAGGTCATTTGTAGATTTACTGTGGCTGTTTTCTGTCTAAAAGCAGAGGGAAGAAAGTAGTGTTATAATGTAGATCATCTGTGGATGTTATGATTATAATGTGTTGTCTGAGTTTTTGTGTAAAGAAGAAAACTTGATACCATAATACAGATGTATGTAAACCAGGAGAAAGACTGTCTGTTTGGTGAATGATACAGTCTGTGGAGATAGTGTCAATTCTGTGGCAGTTTTTGCAGTAATCTGGCATCAATCCCCCCTGCTGTTGATAGTTCGACTAATCAATACTACATACAACCCCTCGAAGTTCCTTTAAAATGTGACAGTTACAGATCACTACATAGCAAAAAAGAACCCAACAATGTGTAAGTATGGAGTCCTGAGGAGTCTGAGTATGTTTTGGCCGTTTTTCAATACTTTTGATTTTGCCTTTATGTTTCTCATTTAACCCATAAAGACCCAGCGCAACTTTTGTGGCAGTTCCCCATTGATTTTTTTCTCTATATTTAATCTTTCTTAAGTGATTTGTCACTATTTATCATACTATTATACTCTGTATATTTTGTGTTTTTTCACTGTAAATCTTGTATTTTCCCATATTCAATTTACTGATCATGTAGATGTTCATAGAAGCTCAGATTAAAGTTGATTGTTGTAATATCAGAAACAGAGAAGTGACTTTATCAGTAAAATATATCAATAACCGAATATAATCCAAGTGTTTCCATCCACTGCCATTGATCCAACTCCATGGGTTTTACGGGTGAATCAATGTTGTAGTAGATGACAGTGTTTCCATGTTCACAGCGGAGCCCCTGAACATCCAAATGAGTCATATCTGACGATCATGAAAAGATGACAAACTGAATTTTACACCAATTACATGGTATTGATAGGATTAGTGGATCAACAGGTATTAAACATTTTACATCAGTAGATGATTTTGGTCATCTGTGGCTGTTTGGGTCTTTATAGGTTAAAATCTCTTTCCTTGCCTTGTTTGGTATCTTTTTTTTTTTTTTTTTCTCAACACAACCTCACCTGTGTGACTTTACAGTTTTTGTTTTTTTTTTTCATTTGACATGCTGTATTAACACACAGAACCTGAATTCACACAAAAAAACATGAAACCTGAGTTGGAAGAACTTAGATTTTTTACTGTATTAATTACTAATTAAAAACTTAAAAAAAAAGATCATTACAAATTTAGCAAACATCAAAATTATTTACAACTGGCATACAACTATTTATAAAACAATCTGGTGTCACAACATGATTGGTTGGTGTAGGTCACTTTCCCACCAAATGACTGTGACATGTTTTTTTTTATTTTATTTTATTCAACCACTTCCCAAACATGATGATAAAATTGCTGAAAATTCTGTTTTTATTGTGTGTCATAAATTTGGTTTGAAGTGGCCTTTCACCACCAGTGACTTCCCAGTATTACTTTGACATCTACACTTCCACACAAGTTGAAAGGAGACTCAGCGAGGCTCTGTCTGCTGATACGTCATCTTGAATTGGTTTGTGATTTGGACAAAGGGTGCATCTAGCAAAGGGTCAACTTGATTAACATAATATAACTTTACATTTTACAAGTGCTTGATTAATTTTTGGTTTATTTTGTTAATTCTGTTTACTCAATGGTTATTTTGCTTTTTTTTCCTGAATGCTTAATTTTTCATCATTTATTTATAAATGTTTTAATTTTTATTGTTGACATCAAGTTTTGTTTAGTTCACAGCAAGAATTACAGATATTTAATCTCATTTGTGTCAGTAAATAAATGAATGAGTCCACCCATCAGCATTGGTAACATGTTTGGCTGAGCATAACCTAGTCTATGTATAGTATGCATAAAAATCTGTCATAACTGTGATTTTCATTTTGAAAAATGACTGTCATAATGACTTTCCTTTTTTTTATTATTATTAACATGAAATAAGGATGAAAAGAACCAGATGATGACTACAAATGTCTGGGTCAAGCAGGTATGTAACGATGCTGTAAAAACATTTCCTGGTGATATTGAGCAAAAGCTAATATAAAACTAACGATGCATGTTGTCCTGTAGGAATGGAACGACTACAAGCTCCGCTGGAACCCGGAGGAATATGAAAATGTCACCTCTATACGCATTCCCTCCGAGATCATATGGAGGCCTGACATCGTCCTTTATAACAAGTAAGGACAAGAGCTCTCATGTCAATGTGAATAAACTCTAAGCAGCTCTTTTGGTTCTGTCATATAGGTAGTTAGTTTCTTCTTTTTTTTAAAAGAAAAGCCTTTTTTTTTTTTTTTTGCAAAACTAATCTGATGTGATGCTCAGATTTGGGTGATTTAATGCCAACAGATGGTATATTTGGAAGGAAAACAAACCAGAAGATTCTGTTCTTGTGCCAAACATACTTGTCCTGTACCAATGTCATAAAGTAATTTAGTTGAAATAAATGTGAACAAGGTCATCCTTAATGGATATGGTTATAAACACAGCACAGTACATTGTACAAACCAAAACATTAAGCAGGGGAATTAGAAGATGAAATGTAATTGGATGTTTTTCAAATGGCCTTAGATAAAGTGCATTCAACGTGACCGCCTCAGGTAAGGCTGTAATCATTTAAATGAAATGAAGGAAATCTGCTAATATGAAAACTATATTAGAAAAGGGACATGAACTAAATTACTGTCACATATGCATAGTTAATGTGTGACACAAATATAATTGTACGTTCTATCATTTGTAATGAGCTTTGATAGTTTATGTAGAAAACTCATTTCATACATATACTGGTAAGATGGACTAATACATCATATTAAATAACAATAGGTAGGAGAAGAGTTGGGGAATTATTTTATATTTTAAAGGACCAAAATGTATGATTTAATAGGATATCTTGTGTGAGAAATGAAATCGTCATCACAATTAAAACCACTGAGTTTTACTCATGCAACAACCTTCAGGGCTGATAAATGAACCCAATACTGAAGAATTAAAATCTCAAGAAAATTAAATGTCCACCATGGGGCTGACTCCAAAAGGGAGTCAGTCTCCATAGACCTCCATGTTAAAATGGCCAGTTTTATAACAGAAATAAACACAAACAACAGCCTGGTACAAAAAACAGTTTTGGTCTCCATAATCTTTTTTACAAACTAAAGAAAAAAACAGGAAATGTGTTGCTGTTGTCATTGTACATAGTGTTTAGAATGAAAAACAAGTCCGTGTAAATTTGTATGTAATTAGTTGTGATATCACTGCTGTCTTTCATACTTTCCCAACTATTTCTTATTTGGGATTATACACCATTTCTCATAAAGTTGGAAAAATTTTGTTTGCAGACACATTCCGCTTTTTATTCCTTTTATACACATCAGTATTCACCATTGATCTGGTGCAATGATTACATACTATGTCCCAGTTATTTCTTATCTATAAATCACACTGTCACAGTTATTTCATGGGAAAAGGTCAAAATATTTTATTTCAGCTTTATCTGCAACAGTTTATTAAGCCAAAATGGCCATGTCATGCATCTTGCAGTTCATAATCCAGTGGGTGGTGTCACTGAGAGTTCATCAAATATGTACACTGGATTATGTACAGAACCTCATGTTCCACAACCTTATTTCTACAGTAACCCAGTAGAATGTACAAACCAATGGTACAGACCTGCCATTTGACACCCTCATTTCCATAGCAACAGCTCACTCTGTTTCTCTTCTAACTGCTGGCTTTTCTGACTTTTTGTTGCTGGATGTAATTTGTAGCATCTTTAAATATGAATGAGGATAGTAATATTGAGTTACTTGCCAAAGTTGCATTTCTAGCACTGATGAAACAGTGAAAACACAAATAAACACAACGGTTGACAATTTCTCCCATCAATACCTGGAGTTCCTCCATCATTCAGAGGAGTTGGTGGCACCACTAATAAGCAGAGAAAACTATCGAGACAGCATTTCACCGGGGGGACAGATGATAATATTCTGTTTTTTAGTGGCAGCTTTAGCTAGTCCACAAATACTGGAGAAGTTGACACCATCAGCTGCTATGAATTGAGCTGATTTCACACTGCTGCAACTTTTTCCTCCAATATCCCAAAACTTTTCCATTTCAATAATAATCATGAACTTGATTCATGTCACATTTTTATGTGCCTTAGTTCCCTTATTTGTCTGGTCAGTTTTAGGCTGTTTAATAGTTGGAGTATTATATTACTGATTAAATTATATATGATCTAGGCTTCAGAACAAGAATCACAGACTCCCAACAAAAATGTGTTATGTGTAACCAGACTAACCACTTCTTGAATAAGTTAAAAGCCCTGGAAAGATTGTCTAGTGTGTTTTTTTGTTTTGTTTTTTTGTTTTTTGTTTGTTGTTTTGTTTTGTTTTTTTGCACAATTGCTTTATTGCTTGATGCTGTGTAATTGAAAGAATGTGAGTGTTTAGATAGTATAATTGAACCAGATGTCTATCCACTGAATAAGTCTTCAAATAATCTGGCACTTGGGTCCAACTGTGTTATGTGACATGACAAACATTTTAGAGCTGATTATTGCTAAGTGTGCAACTTATACAAATGATTTGTAAAGTTGAAGCTGTCACTGCACAAAGACACAGTAAAGACAGACTTTTAAGTAGGAAAACATCTCATGTTCAGCTGTTCACCTTTTGAAATGCACTATAAATCATTGCATCAGATGTGATATGATCATGCCAGTACATACACGTGGAAAATGATGATAATCTTGTGCACATTAATACATTCTGAAAAAGTTTGGGTCCATCCATGTTTTCCATTTACTCACTATTGTCACAGGGTTCCACTGACAGAATATTACTTTAAAATAGTATTAATCAGAACTTATGTCAAAACACCTTCAGTGTAATGCATTTCATGAAGAACGTAGCTACGATTAACAAATTAAGCTGGAGATTTTACTGAATTCAGAATATAAGACACATTATTCTGAAGACATGAATTTGATCGTTCTCCATCTGTGTTTCCTGTTCTATGTATCCGTTCTCCATCTTCAGTGCCGACGGTGACTTCGCAGTAACTCACCTCACAAAGGCACACCTGTTCTACGACGGCCGCATAAAGTGGATGCCACCGGCCATTTACAAGTCCTCGTGCAGCATCGATGTTACCTTTTTCCCTTTTGACCAGCAAAGTTGCAAAATGAAATTTGGCTCCTGGACCTACGACCGTGCCAAAATTGATCTGATCAGTATGGCCAGCGATGTGGATCAAATGGACTACTGGGAAAGTGGAGAGTGGGTCATTATAAATGCAGTAGGAAAGTACAACACCAAAAAGTACGAGTGCTGCACTGAGATCTATGCAGACATTACGTACTACTTCATCATCCGGAGGCTGCCATTGTTTTACACCATTAATCTTATTATCCCTTGTCTGCTTATCTCTTGTTTGACTGTCCTTGTGTTCTATTTGCCTTCACAATGTGGAGAAAAGATCACATTGTGCATCTCAGTGTTGCTTTCCCTAACAGTGTTCCTGCTACTGATTACAGAGATTATACCATCTACATCACTGGTGATTCCACTGATCGGCGAATACCTGCTGTTCACCATGGTCTTTGTCACACTGTCCATTATTATCACTGTGTTTGTGTTGAACGTACATCACCGGTCACCACAGACCCATGGCATGCCTCATTGGGTGCGGAGAGTTTTCTTGGACTTGGTGCCTCGAGTCCTTTTTATGAAACGCCCGCCTGGCACTGCCAAGCAGCACTGCAAGAAGCTCATTGAGATGATGCACCACCCTACCACGATATCTGCAACTGGAAACTCACAGTCCTTTTGGGCAGGGTTGGAGACAGGGTTGAGACAAATGAGCCAGGTAGAGAATACACTCTCAAAGACGCCAACAGACAGTCCAAAAATCCTTGTTTGTTCACCTTCTCCGCCCTCCTCCCCTCTGGCAGACCCTGATGATAAGAATCATCCACTGAAGCCCAACATTTTCTGCCGTTCTTCTTCTGGCCAGTATTCAGTGCTTTCCGAAAAGCTGAACCAACGTGGACTCAACTCTTCCGTCTCATCTTCTTCCCAACTGTCCTTGCCCCCAACTTTACCCCTCGGCCCTCTTCGCTGCCTGTCCATGGAAGAATCCAATAAACTGGCCTCAAATGGTCGCTCACATAGTGTAGAGCAAATGTGTGACCATCAGAGGGAGCTTCCTCAGAGAGCAGGATATCGGTGTCGCTCCCGTAGCTTCCAGTACTGCTGTCTGCACGATGAAGGGCCCAGGGCCACAGGGGCCAGTAGGGTAAAGAAACAGGCCCTTATAATGGAGCTGGCGAAAACCCTCACAGCAGAGCCAACTAAAGATGCAAGTACCCAACAGGACACTGTGGTTCCTACTATTTCCCCAGCTATGCAGCATGCAATAGAGGGAGTTCAGTACATCGCTGATCATCTCAGGGCAGAGGATGCAGACTTTTCAGTAAGTACCAACAGAAGTAGATTTTTTTAACCCATAAAAACCCAAACATGCACTGGTGACCAAAACCAACTACTGATGCAGAATGTTTAATACCTGTTGATCATCTAATCCTATCAATACATGTAAATTATTGGTGTAAAATACAGTTTATCGTCTTTTCATTGTAATCGAATGTGACCCAACTGGACATTCTGAGGCTCCGTAGTGAACATGGAAACACTCTCATCTTCTACAACATTGATTCATCAGTGAAACCCATGGAGTTGGATCAGTGACAGTGGATGGAGACACTTGGTTTATGTTCAGTTAATGATATATTTTCCTGAAAAAGTCACTCTCTTCAGTTTTCTCTGTTTTGATCTAATAAACCTTTGAATTTACTTTGAACTTTTATGAACATCTACATGATCAGTGAATTAAATATAGGAAAATTCATGATTTACACTGAAATACCTCAAACTAAAGAGGATAATATTGTAATAAATGGTGATAAATCACCTAAGATATAGAAGCTAAATATAGAGAAAAATTCACTTGGGAACTGCCACAAAAGTGCCACTGGGTCTTATGGGTTAATGTCATGATCAGATGTGGTATTAACATGTCATGGTGTAGCACTTTGTTGAAAAGTGTCTGTCTTTGAAGAATTGTTTCTGTTGTGACTGTAGATGTGTGACAGTTGACACAGTCACAAAGAGAATTCACAAAAGGATAATGAACTAAAACTAACATAACCCATAAAGACCCAGTGCTACTGTTATGGCTGTTCCCAAAATAATTTTTTCTCTCTATTTAACCTTCAAGTGATTTATTACCATTTATTATGTTATTCTCTGTATTTTTCATTTTTCAGTGAGAATTACATATTTTCCTTTACTGATCCTCTAGATGTTCAAAAAACTCAAATGAAAGCTGGGGATTATTATAGAATAGAAAAATGAATAGAATAGAATATCTTTATTGCCATTGTACATTGTACAACAAAATTAAAAGCATGATCCTTAATGGTAGTCATTCATTCAACATTCATAATGTCAAAACAACTGACTTTTTTAGCAAAAATATCAATACCTGAAGTAAAAACAAATGTCTCCATCCACTGTCATTTATCAAACTGCATGGGTTTTACTGGTGAATCCAGTGACGGATCCAGAAAAAATGAAAGGGGGGGCTATATATACACGCATGCATATGTGATATCCTTCTCCAAATTGTCATATTCCTGGTTGCTTTGTTTACAGAACATACTGTGCATTAGTGCATTATGGTCATATTTCAAAATACAATATACACTTAAATCTTAATTAACCCTGAAACTTAGATGTAAACATCACATCCCGAAAAGTAGCAAGACAATCAGGTAGCAAACAGGTCAACCTTTAGGCTGGAGGAGATTTAGCTCAATAGGTAATGCCTTAAAGTGCAACGCAAAAGACTAGGGTTTGATTCCTGCCCAAAGCAACAACTTTTTTTGGCAAATTGTCAAACTGAGGGGCATGGCGCCAAGGGCATCGGTAGGCAAATCTGCCATTGGGTGAATCAGTGTTGTAGAAGATGACAATGTATCCACATTCACTACGTGAACGTCCAAATGAGTCATTTCTGATGACAATGAAAAGATGACAAACTGCATTTTACACTAATTATTTACATGTATTGATAGGATGGCTCAACAGGTATTAAACATTTTAGATCAGTAGATGATTTTGGTCACGGGTAACAGTTTGGTCTTTGAGGATTAAAATGGGAGAAGGGTGACTGCATTACAATTGGACAGTTATGAGTGGATGTGTGAATGTATTCAAGACACTCTGAGGCGACACAGAGATACAGTCACTCTGGGCCATGCACACATGGCCATATTCCTTTAGTTTCATACTTAAGTGTTTAAAAGACACCTGAAATGTTTGAAAAACATTCACATATATTACAAATATTACATGCTTCACATGTGTAACTGCCTGAACACACCACAATGATGCTCCACTGCTTTTTCCTCCACATAAGGAAATAGAATATCCACACAAGTGAGATTTAAAAGGAATGCTAACATTATTGTTTGATGGAAGTATACAGTATGGTATTCTTGGTCAGCACTTTGTTGTGGCTAAGTGTTAGGGCAAACTGATAAAAATTCAATAAGGGAGAAGATTTGCACATGCCTGTGTATTTGCATGAAGTCTGTGCTGAGTCTAGTATATTAATTGATTGCATTTCTAAGATGACTGTAGCTAGTCTTGCACACTGGAGACAGCTGTTAGCTTAGAATTGGAGTTAGGTAACTTCAAATGATTGTTTCGCAACGGCAACAACTCAACAACAACTCAATTGTCTCTCAACTCCTGACACAAAATTCACAAAAGTACATGAACACATGTTAAACCTAATATCACCCTGCACTAACATGTTATTTTTCACCTTCGTCATACTAAATATTACAGGGTTTTTTTGCACTTTACAGTATAATTATCCAGGGTGTTTGTTTTTTGTTTTGTTTTTTTTATCCAGGTCTGATTTTATACTTACACTCATTTATTATGTGTAGCATGTTTGCTCTTCATTGTACTTTTTACTGTGTGTCATGCTGCTGCTGCTGTACTGTTATAACCAAGTTTGGGATCAGTTAAGTACATCTGTGTTCTCTTTTTCACTTTGAATTGCTTTAGTAAATATGTGGAAACCATGAGGAAATCATGAAGTAAACAAGTATACAGTGTTTTATCCTGATTTTGAGTTGCTGGGAAAAAGGAAAGGAAGGGGAAATACAAACATGTGTAAATGTTACAAAAAACAGAGATTAAAATATATATATATAGTGTATTCAATGTAATCAGTCAATGTCAGTTCCACAGAGCTCTATCTGGAGTCAGAGAAGGCCTGTTTTTAAACAATAGTAATTTGACCTTGAATTTTTCAGAAGAAAGACAAGCATGGAATGACTGACATTTAGGAGATAGCAGCCTCATAATGAAAAAATCAGCCATTCGAGAGAAATCAATCAAGGGTGAAAACTGACAGCTGGTAAAAAGAGGTGGCGTGGTTTGAAATGTGAAACGTCCCTCTGTTCTGTGCTGTTTCTCTTGTGTTCTAGGTGAAGGAGGACTGGAAGTACGTGGCCATGGTCATCGACAGGATATTCCTCTGGATGTTTGTGCTGGTGTGCATCCTGGGATCAGTTGGACTCTTTCTCCCTCCTTGGCTTGCTGGAATGATCTGACGTCTCACCATCAATGGATATGGAGTCTATAAACACTGACCAGAAACACATGCTATCCTACACTGCAAAAAGAAGAAGAATTTCTGATTTATTTATCCTTTAAGTTACCCATTGTCATGGAACTACGCGATTGCCATTGCCCTGGGTTACACAGAGGTTACTCCCAAAGAAATTAGATGAAATATCTATCATGGGTTCCAATGGGCATATAAATTCTTTATGAGGGCAAAAGGGCAACAGTGAAGATATCTTTCTTCACCACTTCATTTTGACATTGAGCTTTATAGCTCAAGCTGTCAGTTTGTGAAGAGAGTGAAGAATGGAGTTTGACCTATTTGTAACTGATGGACACACTATAGATAGACCGACATTATTTCTGTGGTGGAATCAGTTATTGATGAACAAAGAAAACAAAATTGGGAGGATGTCAGGCATTGCACATTTTTACAATGAGACCCCTCCTCTTTGTGACTTTATTTGCAGTTCGAGTATTTAATGAATTCAGTATTTCTTTCCACCATTTTACTTTTACGACACTGAGCCATTACAGAGGTAATGTGTCGAGGCCTGGTCAGATCAGTATTCTAAAAGGCAGCGTGTAGTTATTGGGATATCATTCAGAAATTGAATATAGCATTCATACCTTTGTTTTAATTAGTCTATAATCCTAAAACCCTGAGTATGTTGGAAACGTGTTTTTTTAATGTGTTAAAGTAGAATGCGCTTTTCATGCTAACACACTGTTAGTTCCTTGTGAAATCTGACAAGTTTTACTGTCATAGCTTTTTTTTTCTTCAGTGGCTTTGAACTGACTTTTTCTTTCTTCCGTTTTATGATTGTTACTTTTCAGTTTAAAGGGCCTTTGCCACCTCTTACTGTGAGTGTGGACCAGAGTTATTATACCCTAAGTAACAGGTCCAGAATGGACTAAACACAACTGTTTCTAATGAGGAACTAATGTCTGGCAGCTTAGGCAAAGGGAATTCAGTTGGTTTCACCTTAACTGCTGGATTCCTCTACATATTTCCACTTCACTTTTAAAAGGATAGAGTATTTTGTGGAAAACAGGGTTTTAATTTTTTTCCATAACAAAAAGACCTGGGGGTTCAAAAATACTGTTACATGGTCAAATGTGTTGATTGGAATTCTGTATATTTGTGATGTTACTACTATATAGTCATACTAACACCTGGTACGTCTATGTGATGGTATCCATAGCGCCAACAGGAAAGGGGCATGGGCAGCAGCTTATTTACATTTACAGCAACTAATGTCTAGTTTGGAACAGGGTTAAAACCAGGGGCATGGTATGAAAAAATTAAGGCTATATGTGGTATTTTGACCTGAAACTTAAAATAGTAAGTTTTGCCCTTCAGATAAAGTTGATGCCAGAATGGATCACCTGGATGGACTTTCCATTCTGTGTCCCAATGCAGCTGGGACTGGTTTATCAGATGATACTATGCAAAATATGTGGTTAAACTGCTAGCATAGCATACTAATGATAATCACTATCTCACTTTAACAACACACTACATGAGTACATTTATACCCCATATAGAGCAGACCTATAAAGATGTGCACAATGAGACATTTTGCTCATTACTACCCCTCAGCCAACTTCTGGCTGAAGGGCTATTGTCATCATTTTGTCGTCTGTCTGTCCATTTAACAACGTGATCGAATTATCTGAAGAATGCATTGAGATATCTGCCCCAGATTTATACTGGGGATGCATCTTGGCATGGAGTAGAAGTCTATTGAAAATAGGTCACCTTGACCTACTTTTTCAATGTCAAATGGTAACACGTCCTTTCATCAACGTAATCACATTATCTGAACAATGCATTGAGATTTCCACACCAAATTTACCCAAAGACAATCTAATCTAAATTATAGGGCAGTAACTTTCAACAGAATCTTACACTGTATTTGGCTAGGGGTATTAAAAGTGTGCAGTATGTTATGTTTTTGCAAGGTTATCACACGTCTGCAAAGTACTGCTAAAACTTTAAGAGGCATAATTTTGGTAAAATGCTCATAGTGTGTCAGCATACAGGCTAGATGTGGACTTGGCTAAGTTTTATCTGCTTTGCATTGCTGCTGACCGGAAACCTAAATAAATTCCACTAGCCTCTGAATTTCTGATTATACAGCCCTTAGTGGTCCCAGTGCAAACCAAATGGAATGGTTTCAACAAATTCAGACAATACCATGCTGTGCAACCCTCATAGTCATTAAAATGACTCAGTCAGTTAATCAATATTATTTAATGAGCTAGACCTTGTACATAAAAATGACTCGATTAATGATTAACTTTCAAATAACCAACAGTTTCAACAATACATTCATGTATAGCATTTAATCTCTAACAAAGCATTACACAGTATTTCTTAAGCACTTCAGACAGTTTCATGTTGAAATCTTAAAAAATGTAGTGCAATAAAAAGTATTTTCATCTGGAATGCAGTGGCTCAAATCATGAAATTTTTGATATTTGATTCACGATGCAGATAATGATTCAAATATGGGTAGAGTAGTGCAAAAGAAAACCCACCTTAATAACACATCCCATAGACCTCAATAGCAGCATCAACAGTTATAGCGTGTGCATAGTATCTAATAGTGTAACAACCAAATGGGTAATCTATTGTTGCATCAGACTTAAGATAAATCTTTCAGGCCTTTTTCAAGGACAGGAACACACTGACAGTGACTGTAAGAAAATCATGGGTGGAAGTAATAAAATTAATGATGTCTGAGTTCCTGTTGCGACAGCGTCTGCCAGGTCACTGTCATGCTGTCTGTGGAAGCACCTGGAAAAAGCCATCATTGACTATATTGATGTTATGTACTGTAATGTTTCAGTGTTTCCCAAATTCCAAAAAAATACAATAATAATGCAACAAGTGGTGCCAGGCACAACAAACCCCGCCCCTTGCATGTATTTTGCCCATCGTAAGTAAATGGGAAGATTTTTTTTTTTTTAAAAATCATAAAAAATGTTAACTTTGACCTACCTTTCCCAAAATGTAATTCTGGGTCACTGGCAATCTATAAACACAGTTTGGTGTGAACTGAACCAATAGTTTTGTCACTAAAGTTTTGACAAACAAACAAACTGAACCAAAAACAATACCCTTTGCCTCTCCCTCAGGGGGCAGGGTAATAAAAATACAATATTCCTAAAGCCAATGAAAATGAATATTTCTCTAATATTCCTGTTTCAGTGACATACTTTCCACTGTGTGAATTCAGCCATGCTCTTTCAGTCCCTTCGACACCTTCTAGAGTGAAGTCGTCTTTTCGGATTTGCTCACATCTATAAATCTGCTTATATCCTGTGTCATAATGTTTAACAGTAGGTGTGTTTCTCCTTCAGACTAGAAATGTGAAACTTTCTTAGAAGCATCCATCACTAACAGAAACGATCACAACCTGTTCTAAACATGCAAATTGGATTCATTTTCCAAATGCACCCAAAGAGTCTGGCACATCCCACACATTGCAAAATGCTTTATTTGGAAAAAAAATACAAATTCAGAAAGCTCGTGACCATAGGTGAAGGTCGGAACGTAGATCGACCGGTAAATCGAGAGCTTCGCATTTCGGCTTAGTTCCCTCTTCACCTTAACGCACCGGTTTAGCGTCTGCATCACTGCAGATGCTGCCCCAGTCCATCTGTTGACCTCCCACTCCATCCTTCCCTCACTCATGAATAAGATCCCGAGATACTTGAACTCCTCCACCTGAGGCAGGACCTCCCCCTGACCCGGAGTGGGCACTCTACCCTTTTCCAGCATGACCTATGGTCATGAGCTTTGGGTAATGACCAAAAGAATGGGGTCGCAGGTACAAGCAACTGAAATGAGTTTCCTTCGCAGGGTGGCCGGGCTCAGCCTTAGAGATAGGGTGAGGAACTCGGACATTTGGGAGGGACTCGGAGTAGAGCCGCTGCTCCTCCATGTCCAGAGGAGCCAGTTGAGGTGGCTCGGGCATCTTATGAGGATGCCTCC
>JAPQRP010000028.1:29465739-29476194 GCA_037367295.1 Apogon hyalosoma
GTGCATACTACATCAATAAATAAGAATTTTCACACACTTTTGTGTGTCCGTCTGCATGCAGATATTTTCCCCAAAACACACATCTAAACGCGGAATTAAAAGTGAGAACGCAATGCCACTTTTGCATTTTTGGTTCAGATCATTACCATCTAAACGTAGCCTTAGCTACTGGCTAATTTCCATCTGTGGTCCCTGGGCAGGTAAACATAGATATGAAACAGTTGCAAATCCAAAGTAGTAACTGTAATTTCCCAATTTGATCAAATACACATGGTCAGATAACACAAGCCCCCTACACACAATCACATAAAACACTCAGAGTTTAAACATGTTCTTACATTCACTTCCCACATTATCTTATCAGCATATTGATTACTTCAATTGCACAATGATAGTACCAAAAGATGGTCCAACTGGTGTATTTATCATCCATTTTTTAACCTAACAAGAAAACATATTAAACTCAAGACATGATTTTAAACCATCTGGAAGCTGATTCCAATCCTTAATGGGTTTAAAAGAGAAGGATTATGCAAAGGCAGAGCTTCTTTAAGAGACCTTGTCAGTTTCATTTGTTCTTTGCAAAGCTGTACAAATCGTTTCAGGGGAAGAGGAGTCTGAATATAAAATCAAATCCTCAAAACTTAACATTCTACATTTGCATTTATTCATTTTATAAGTATATGAAATGAAGAGAGAACTGTAGTTTTATATCTAAGACCGACTGTAAAAGGCCTGATTATAAAGTGATCTAATTGGGTTTATTGTAATTTCGCCTGCTTGAGACCAACAGGAAACACAATAATTGATATGAGATAGAACCATTGCATGCCTCATCAGTGAATGAGTTTCTAATGTGTCTGAAGACAACTGTTGTACCACTTTGATGTGCTTTTTTACATTTATTCTCTCAACATTGTCTATTTTTTGACCATTGACAAGAACACTTGGAAAAGTCTTTAGTCCACTCTTTTGTGTGGTCGCATTAAGGGCTGTGCCATCTACTTTGGTGACCAGGCCTCTGGAATTGGAGGCTTTAAGAGACATTTTCCATTTATGATTCCATCAAAACCCACCTGTAGCTACCTAAAGAAGAAAATGAAACTTAGTGGAATAGAGTTGGAATGCTTCCTTAGACTTCATCTGTTTTACTTACTCTTCCAAGCATGAATCGGTAGACTCCACCATGTGACAATAGTAGTTAACATTATAACTGAACTACTAATATGCCACACTGACTTAAATTCATTTGTTTCTTTACCAACAATAAGGACAACCAGCCTCTACATGACATTTACATTGTGTAGGCAGCAGCACAAAATAAGAGACGAGGATGGACAAAATGATCTGAAGTTTCTGTTAGTGTCAGTAAAAGAAGAACAAGGCTGGTGATGAATCCCTTATCCCCTAAAGTCAAACAAAAGAGAAATATCTGGGGCAACAACAAAATATTGGTATCAGTAGTATCCAGCATTAAAAGTAAAGCATCATATATTTTTAGATTTAAGGTTTAGGTCACTTTAGTATAAGATGTATGATTACTATAACTGAGGTAGATTTTATGATGACTTTTTAATTGAATAACTCCTTACCTTTGTTGACAGCATTACATATATTAACTTTTTTACTTTGACTTGGCTTTGTGGCTTTGCAAAATGGATTGTTTTTTTTCCACATCTCAAACAGCTTAAATGATAAAGTTTTCTGCCATGTGTGATTCACTTCCAATTACCTTTACCCATTTAATATCCTTGAATTTAAATATGTCAAAACAATGGTTTAAGTTATATTTTCAAATTTTGTGGTTCTCAGCAGAAACAATAAACATTATTTTTATTGAAAAATTGTCCGTGGACTTTTTCTCTACTCAATACAGGCTCCAGAAAGTTTAGTCTAGTATTACAAACATTTTCTAAGTGTAGGTAGAGTGGTTCAGTCCCTGACACCCCAGCTGTCCTTGGGCAAGACACTAAAGCCCAGGTTGTTCCCAGAGGTTGTGCCTCTGGTTTGTGAATGTGTGAATGACACCTTGTTAAAATGTTTTCAGTGCCAATGAGGCAGTTTATATGTGTAAGTCCATTTACCATTTCTATACACTAAATATGTGCCTATATCATATACATGATGAAAACTATATGAGTATTCTTTATTTCAGTCTACAGCACTTTTGATCTGCAGTAATTTGAAGGAGGAATTTGTAAAATTCTACTTAAAAATTATCCATAATGACATAAAAGTATCATTACAGTGTTTAGAAAAACAGTTTTGACATTAGTGCATTTTCCTACAGATCTGAACTACTTCTGTATATAAATAGTGGATGATGCCTCCTTGACATTGTACAATGGTTTGTGTGGCACCATTTTGAAGCCTTGATTTTGGCTCTTTGACTATCAACATCTTGAAGTTTTGGATAAGAGGGTTGACTTGGGGAAGACATAAACACTGAAAACACAAACCACAGTGTTAACTAACACTGTGAGTTAAATGCCCCAAAGTTGTGTTTGACAGATGATATGATTTGTTTGGATAAATGGCAGACCATATGATCCAATAACAAATGTGCCAGTGCACATTAGGAACTATAACCTACTCATGCTAGTGGTCTGGATATTATAATCAAGTAACTGCCTGTCAGGATCAAATATGGGTTATTCAATAAATGTAGAGCTCCGCAGATGAGTGAGCTGTCAATCTGAGCTCACATTGTACTCATAGCTGTTACATTCAGACAAGGACTAGTTTGATTGGGAAGCAGCTTCCAGTGGCCTTTCAAGGAACTACAGTTTTTGACACGACCACATGGGCTTCATTTCTCATCCCCACAGGTTTCCACTAAACACTGACTGTATCAGACAGGACTATCCTGCAATGCCACTGTGTACCACTGGAGTGAGTAGTGAGCCAAAGTAGTTTTAAGTCTATTGGTCTGCTGTCAGAGCCTCTGTCTGACACACTGTAAGTAGGAACCTAACCTATTTTTATTCATGTGAAAGGACAGTGAATGCAACAGTAAACCCTAAATGACTCCATGGCTGAACATTTTTGCAAAGTGGCCATAATCACAACCATCATCTGCTGCTAATATGAAACACTGAATGTCAGTGTTGCCATTATTTTTCCCTGAAAGCAGAGAAAGAAAATACAACAGAGAATAGAATAAAGTTTGATGGTGAACCCATAAAATTTCCTCTTCACTGGTAAGTTGTAATAGCCTAAGAAGCCATACCTTACTATGCTATATTATTAAGTTTGCTAAGTACTCACATTATTCCTGTGCAGAGAAGAAAATCTTGAGTCTTGATTTTTCTCTCCAAAGGCATCATCATTCTGCTACCCACTGTAAAAATGAATCATCTCAGCTATGCCCTTTGTTGGTCTTGACTACAACACAACTGTGGCTGTTTTCTTGCTAAAAAGTAACACAGCACATACAGATTATAAGACATCATTGTTGTCTGAGCTGTGTGAAGGACAAAACTTAACTTAGCGGTACTAAAAACATTAAGCTGCACACATTTTCTCAGTGAGTGACAGGCGTAGCTTTAACTCGCTGGTAGAGGTGTGTGCACTACTGCCCCCTGCTGCTTATAGTTGACGTGGAGGTTGTACGTTCTTCCCGTGTTGCCGAGTTGTGCTTTGCCATCAACAACATATTTCTTAATACAATAATTATTTCTGTTAGCGATAATGGTGAAGTTACTGGTTTAGATGTTCCCCAGGTGATGAGTTAAATACAGAGGTTTAATTTCTGTTTGTGAACAATAAAGTGATTTGAACTGAAAAACAAAGTTGTTCCAAAGTGTGCATCCCTTATTTTTCAGCATCTCATACCTGAAAATGCTTGGCTCTATTTTAAAATATTAAACTTATAACTGAGTCTGTGTCCTGTCCTTCCATTTCAGTTCGGAAGTAAATATTTTGTGGAAGAAAACATAGCTTCACCTGTGTTGAAACAGATACAGGTATGAATTACATGAATTCCCTACACCTTTTGTGAATTGTTTAATGCACTTACAGATATTTCAACATGAAACCATATTAAGTTACTTTTTTACCAGCAAGTCATAAATGCAGTTATCTCTGTTCCCATACTGTGCATCTGCATCCTGCTGTTCCACTTCAGTAAAACCTCAGATTTGATTAGATTTAAAAGCATGTAACGTTACACCTGAACGCCCAAAGTGATGACCTCATTTTTGACCTCAGCCAAGAAACTATTGCATTTCCACCGGCTCAGCAGAAACCCACCCATTGATCATTATGTAAAAACACAGACAGGAGAAAGTGGCAATCAAGCACAATATGGAAGCACTGCACTTTAAACAAGGTGAAAACGTGCACTGCTGTGTATTTATTCATTGATTTTAGTATGTAATGTTTTGCGAAAACAATGGAAAGGCTGTAGTCTGAAATACTAAGTAGTACCTTTGTTGCAACTTTTAATACATTTCCAGAAACTTTGGCTTTTGTGTTATGTCTGTGTGCAAGGGTTTATATACTGAATGAGTGGGTATTAATTCCTGGTTTTCTCTGGAAACACAATGTGGTTGTATTCTTTCAATTGAATTTTAAAATGAGATGCGGATGGTCCAATAAAACTATGAAATTAATTCCATTAAATGATAAGAAGTCCCTTTCCAATGGGGATTTCATATGCATAATTTCATTATTTAAGACTAGTACAAAAGTCAGGTGGTCTCCAGCTCCATAAAGGTCTTCTGCAGAGCCGTGAAATGCCATGCAAGTACACAAAGTAATTAATTACAACTAAATGTCATGTTATCAAATTTACCTTGGTGAAAAACTGACCTTCAGAACTGCTTTTAATTAATTGATTGTCTTTGTGGATCATATGCCAATGTTCTGATAATTAATTTAGACACAGACAGGTGTTTTAATTTAATAGTCCTGGTTAGTTCCTCTGATTAGATTAGATGCCTGATACACGATTCACCTGGTAACACATAGATGACCTTTATGTATATTAAAAGCAAAAACATTTCTTCTTTGGGAGAGTGATATTTAATACTGCTAATAATATTATTTTGGCCTGTAGAGGCATTTCACAGGGTGTTAATTATTTCATCATTAATTAGGACTGCTGTTAGATTTTGCGCTGACCCATAATAACACATTCATACAGAATAATCAGTGCGTCCTCATGCCTGAATGATAACATAGATCAGTTTCCACTCACTGATAAAATGCAAAATATGCATGCAATTCGTGAACATAAAATACTGTGAACAGCCCAACAAACTACTGTTGCATTAAGGCTGTGACAATGGGCCATGCAAAAATAAATGTATTGTTGAATGCCACAAATGAGTGATTTAGGAGAACTTTCCCCATTCAACATTTTTTACACAATTAACAAAGGAGCCTAAAGTTCCATCTGTTAGCTGAATTGGATGTGGAAAGCCAATACAAGCCCATTGAAGGAAAAGAAAAGAAAAGAAAAGAAAAGAAAAGAAAAGAAAAGAAAAGAAAAGAAAAGAAAAGAAAAGTTCAGATACAAATCCAAAAGTGTTCTTGCATGAGACCTATTGTCATCATGGCTAAGGTTTGGGTTGATTAAGGCATGTAAACATTTTGATTATAGTTTGGAAAAGGGTCAAGTAAAGGCCAAAATAAGAAAGTATTCATCTTTTTACCCATAGGACATGGACATGGGCCCTGGTCTCCTGTTTGAGTGTTTGAGTCTAGATTGGATGTTGTTCCAACATATCCATCACAAATTTCTTACCACTAAAGATTGTCCCCATTTAAAGCCCACACTTGGCCTACACCACTTCTTAGTCATATGACTGCAAGAGGTACATGAACATGGGTTGCTTTAAGTTCTTTCACAGATTAATCTATATTTTCATTTTTGTGGTGAGGTCAGGGTGGAATAATATTACTTATTGACAGCACAAGATGGCGTCAGTGGCTCGATGAGGTCAGATTAATGCTGAATGATATTGACAATGAATGACTGACAAAATACTGACTCTACAGTGTCAGAAAAAACATATTACACAAACTCCTGGAGGTTAAAGAGGACTAATGTCGGGTTTCCTCTACACGGTACTGGCTCAACTGACTCGATTTGGCCTTTTTGCATTTCTATTCCAAAAAAGGATCTGGAATCTGGTACCTGATACTAGTTTTTGGGTATCACCTCTGCCGAGGTTCCAAGACTGGGGAACAGATACTAAAACATGACATGTAAACACTGCAGACCACCGATTGATCACAGAGTTGTCTCTGTGACCCGCCATTTTGCAAAAAACAGCTATGGAAGTTTACAGTAAATATACCGGTAGGTTAATCCACATGATGACAGCCTGTAAAACTACACTGTGGTCGGTCAAGAAGATTCAGTCTTTCATGGCTGATGTAAAAATTCAGTATGAGCTTGACAAGACAACACACAACGAACGAGTTTATTAGCAACTCTGAGCAGACAACACAGAAGTAACACACCGCATCGCTATAACGTCCAAGTACTCCAATACTCTAAAGTCGGTAGTATCCTGTAATGGAAATGGTCTCCATGAATAGTACCTGGTATCCGGGTTGAGTTGAGCTGAGTCGGTTCCATGTAGTGGAAACGCAGCATAACTGGACCTCTGGTGATTTGGACATCACTCCTCAAATCCATGTTGCATATGGCATTCACATAAGATAAACAATGTCTGTTTTTTACTCAAATTTACAGACATAATTCCATGGTTCTGGTGTCAAGGTCACACTCTTACACATAACTGTTGATAGATAAAAGCAGTAGCTGTCATGCACATCATCTATAGCCCCTTTTAGACAACACTTTTGTTCCGGGAATATTTCACCTTTATTCTGGAACAATGTCTGTGTAAACAAAATGGTGGGATCATTTGGTCCCACCTGTCTCAAGGCTCTGCAGCACCTCTGGAGGTAGTAACAGAGCTGTGATAAAGGTGGAATCATGATTCTGGAATGCTATGTAAGAAGGAACACCTCTTGTTCTGCAACAAAAGTGTGACGTTTTGATGACGTATTGCGTGTGCCCCCCCGCCCCCCATGCTGGGGGGATTTAAAAATGAGTGCAGGCCTCCTACAGTAAAAGAACATATCAACATGACCAGAAAGATGTTGAACTGGGGAGATGCTGAGATCCACAAGCTGTTGTCACTTCGGGTGGAGGACTCTATCCATGCTAACATTTGAGGAACGGTGAAAGACAGGCTGACTGTTTTGAAAGCCAACGCTGTTATGCTTGGGATATTTCAGATGCGCAAGTTATGCATCATACTACACACTGTGCTGCGTCACCACCCCTTTGATTCCGGAACGCAGGTCCACTGTGTAAAAGTCCAGCCTGTCTGACCTCTGTTACTCCTTTAGCTTGGCTGTGGAAATCGGTCAATGGTGGCAAAAGGTGGGATCACCATCTCACCTTTCATCCAGGATCTCTGTGTAAAAGTGGCTTATGTCATCTTTTGCAATGTCACTTTTCTTTAGCTTTAAATTTGCTCTGTCACTGATTATCAATGCTATATTACAACAAGAATTTCATGAATTTCCACCTATAACAGTTTTGAAACTTTCATTTATCATCAACAGTGCAGTCCTCATAGTCCACAACTGGGAAATAGGCTGAATAAATGCACTGCACAAAGAAAAATCTTGTAAATCACAGATTTCAGTTTATCTGGATCTAATATTGTTACCAGACCTATGTGTTGGGCTGAAATAGTGGAGGTCGTTTGCAGTGGAAATTTGAATCATAACAAATTCACACAGGATTAACTCTTTATTGGTCAATTAATCAATCAATCATTCAGTCGTTTTTTTTATATAGCGCCATATCATTCATTATCTGAAACCGCTTTTATCCTCACTGGGGTCATGGGGTTACTGGAGCCTGTCCCAGCTACTTTATAGGCGAAGGTGGGCACCAAATCATAACAAAATTTATCCCATGACACTTTTCATATATAAGTGACTATTTTTGGTAATTTCCGCAAACATTAAATATGGGGCCAATTCAGTACCTCAGTGAGGTCCAGAAGCATGTTGGTTTTTATAACACTTTACTGTGATTCAGAGAGATTTTACTGACATTTTGAAGAAATAAATAGTGAATATGAGTGATTTTTGTTGGTTTATGATCTTATAACAGTTGTTTTATTGCATGTGTTTACTTTTTAGCAAGTGCTGCTTGGATGTTTTATGGCGAACGGAGGGAGACTGCTGTCACAGCAACCGATGAGGAGGTAGATGGCAAAGTCCAATAACACATTAAAGTTGAAATTTTGAATTTCAGAGTATTTCAATAAGTGCCTTATAAAGGGTTAAGATCACAGACGACCTTCAGACATCTACAGGTAATACTAGTCCAGTACAGATAGGGTTCATGAACAGACTTAAATACACTCACTAACCTAACAATTTTAACGCTACTCACCCCATTTCAAATAAATTTGTGTCTGTGCAGAGGGAGAGAATCATTGAAGCTACCAAAGTGAGCCTCATGCTGCAGGTTTAAAAGTAACTTAAGAGAAAATTTGTACTTGATATTCATGATATGATAATTCACTGCATCCCACACAGAAGACGTCATGATACTGCACATATATTTAATCTATCACCTGACCTTATATCAGATTTAATTATAACTTCCCAGGTTTCATTTAGTATTCTATATTCATATCTGTATTAAAACTTTCATACCACATATTCGAGTTTGTGCCATGTTCTCAAACATCTAAATGCCTGCGGACACCTAATAGTTTGCTGAGTGTGGAAATAATGTAAAACTATTCAAATCTGTTTGGCAAATAAATAAATAAAGCATACTGTACAATGTGACTTTGAACTTGCATCTACAAGAAGTGGAAATGGATAGAAGACATAAAGTAATACAGTTGTAAGGTTGTAAGGGCTCTGAGTCCATGCAGCTCTGGGACTTCCAGGTCGGACAGAGCAGGCGAGGGGGGGCTTTTATCTCTTACCAGGTCTCTGTGAGCATCTCCTCTCAACCAGACAGCAAACACCTCATGGGGAACGCAAAAAGAGAATACAATCCAAAACAACCTGAAGATAAAGTTTGTGTTGGCATACTATATGTGTGAGTGTACATCCAACTTCTCCCATCACTTCTCAGTCTCACATATACGGCACACTGCAGATAACTGTACCATGATAATTAGAACAACCACAGTTGGCTGAGGCTAAAGGGTTTGTTTCAGGTCAAATGAGTATCATATTGGATCAAAACTGGACCTGATGTTGAGATGAAAACTCAAAGGATAACCATTATTATATTATGCCTTGTCAGGTATCAGTATTTATATACAAAAACAATGAATTTATTTATGTATTTTAAGTGATTCTGATATTGGACCAAAGGAGTGGACAAACTACTGATATAATCATCAGTTTGACAAGTCACAAAGATATTAACAGCTGAAATGTTCCATTGTATGTCCTTCTTCCGAAATAGAATAATCCATTAATGTACCTGTTTACTTGGAGTCAATGGTACATTTACCAAACAAGTAATTCATCATGTTAAAATATGGAAAGCCACTAGAGCTAATAGGACCATTTTGTTTCTTTAGGCAATATGTTTTTTTTTTCTCCAATGTTTCCATCCCACAGCCTCCAATTTTCATTCCTTCAGCCACCTTACCCAAGAGTGGGTGCACATCCAAAACCTCCTGATTACCAAATCTTTCATAGAGCTTAAAGCCAAATATGTTTTTCTTTTGGATCAGAAATGCAGGCTTTTCAATTGGCCATGCAACTTTACTCCACTGTAAAAACTGCAGAAAAAAACCCAACCAAGACATAAAATCTAAGTCTTAATGCATTGTATACATGTCCAAGCAATGTCCATCAAACCACAGTCATCATGCCCAATGTCTAATTTGAAATATCCACATACAAGATCATGTTTACATGATCTGTGTCAAATCTGGGTAATGTCATATTCAGAGTAAAAGTGGAATATTAGGGAACACGTGTGTGAACAAACTTTTCATCCAGTGGATGCTGAGACTTTTCACTAAATAATAGATATGTCTGACCTGCTACTGAGCCTAAAGATAGGAATCAGTTAAAGGATTCATCCTGTTGGGACCTGCATTCCAATAAGGTTAAAATAGGACAAATTCAAACCAGGGTAAATGTAATGAGAGCTCTGGCAATATAATGGCAAAAGGTTGAAAATATAAATCACTTTTGTGGCATGTAAATATTAAGGAATGTGTCAGAAGGGTATGCTCTTTCAACATTTAAAGGATGCTGGGATGCATATGGAGGTGGAAACCGTTTGTTTTTTACCGGTTTATTTTAGCTGCTTTTATTTGTATGTTTATAGTAGATTTTATATATGATGTACAGATTGGATGGCACTTAAATCTTATTGTACTTGTCACAATTATAATAAAGACATTCTATTCTATTCTATTCTATTCTATTCTA
>JAPQRP010000028.1:29510415-29521760 GCA_037367295.1 Apogon hyalosoma
TTTAGGTTAATGTGTCTGTTTTACAATGTTTATTGGCCTTTTTATGTTTATTTTTATTAATGTGACACCATTAGTCAGACTTGCTCTGGGTCTTGCACCTTTAATGTAAGAGCAGTACCTGTATCCTTAAGAGTCACAGTGTAAACTTACTATCTTTGATTTCTATGAGTTTCAATGCCGCTGATGGTCGCTCAAAAGTACCTCAAGAATTACATCAAGAGGATCCTGAAAATTATCTTGCGACCCCTCGTTAGTGTCTCACAACCCCCACTTTGGGAACACCTGCAGTAGTTGGATGGGGTACATATGCAAAAATTTTGAACATGGAGTGAATGAAACAGTGAAATGTCATCTGTTGTAAAATCAAGCTTTGTACATATAAAATAAAACTCTTCTTCTTTGTTTTGTAAACCTCCATGCTGATAACTAACATGAATCTTTTCTTATCTGTCTCTGCAGCTGCTCAGTCCATCCAGACTCCTCTCCATATCCAACAGTGATATCGGCAACACACACGTCACCTCTCTCCAATTGATTCCTTCTGCATTTGCCTCCACATCTTCCACTTCCTCCCTCCATCAGCTCAACAGTAACATCTGGCAGCTGTGTGTCCAGTTGGAGGGCATTGCGTACTTCGCTCAGGCACTGGGGCTCGGTTTCCGTCCCATGTTGATGACATCACTGTACCCTGTGCTGGAGAAAGCAGGGGAGGAGACGCTGCTGGTGAGCCAAACGGCACTGAGCTCTATGTGGGCCATGAGTAAAGCCTGTGGCTACCCGTCCCTGAAGGAGCTGATCAATGAGAATGCAGACTACCTGCTCAATGACATCTCTCTGAACCTGCAGAGGCTCAGCCAGCATCCACAGGTGAACTCAGTGTGACGTGCTATGTTTAAGATGGAAGTGGCATCAGAAGAGAAATTCAGTTCTGTAAGGCAGACAGACTCTTACTCTATGCAGTCATTGGCACTGGAATGTGGATAATAGAACTGCAGCTATAGATTACTTTCCTCAAATTGATTAAACAATTATTTGAGTAGGTGAAAAAAATTGGAAAAATGTGAAATACATGTCTGAACTTGTCCTTTTTTCCAGAACTGACTAAAACCACAACCATAAAAAGTCTAAAAGTAAAAAGATATCTAAAAAATATCTATATAGAAATAACAACACCAATAACAACAGTATAAGTATATCTCTCTGTATATAAACAACAACAAACAAGTCCAATGACATCTACAAACAATATGTGCTCTACAGTCTTTAGCACATTAATATCCAACTTACCAACAACTTAACATGGAACTAACATACAACTGAAAAAATAATGAAACAAAATATTTATAATGTTTGTGTTAAAGCTTAAAAGTTTAAAGGAGTAAGTGATGGTTTCAGTGATGAAAAGTGAACATTTAGACATTTTCTGCCTCTTTGTCCTCATCTCTTCTGTGCTACGCTCCATGTTGTTTGTGTTGATCCTGATGTCATTTGCGTCACAAAAAGCATCTGTGCGAAACACAACAGCAGAACCAGTGTTTAGTGACCATAAAATGAAGGAAACAAAGCTTTGATTCACTAAAATTGTAATTAAATATTTTTTAATTGATTCAAGATGATTAATTAGTTAAATGTTTCAGCTCCAGATGATAACCACAAGGCCGTGTTGCCATTTTGTTGTATAAATTGTGTACTGTACTGCTGGTCCTTGTTGAGTCCTTAGGAACATGCCTTTAAAATCATCAGTTTCATGACTCGATGGCATCCACACCTCTGTATTGTAGACTTGTAGCGCTCAGGCCGTGTTTTCTCACTTTGGTCACATCCCTTGTGTTGGACAGGCTCCGCGGGTGTTGACAGTGATGCTGACTCATTCGGACCACAGCCTCCTGCCTCTGGTTGGGGACATCATTCAGGACGTGCTGATGGCTCTGGATCTGAGCTACGACCACACGGCTGCTCTGTTCTGCTCTGTGCTGTGTGTGCTCATGAAGGCGCTGGGTGAGATGTCTACATTCATGTATACTCTATTCTCAGATAAGGTCAGGGAGGAGGAGGGGAAAAAAGCATACTGAACTATCATGACTAGAAAACACCATTTGTACCTCCTCATAGATTAGCATCTGTTGTTTTATATAACATACTTGTCTTTTATTAATAGGAAATATCTGAGAAAGTAGTAGTAGTAAAGCATCAAAGATGGAGGCAAAAAAACTTAAATTTTTTGTGTGTCTCCCTGTATTGTTTTGCTTTAGTGAGGTGGTTTCCTTCTAGTGGCAGCAGGACCAAAGAGTCACGTGGACCCCCACAGACATGCACAGTCCAAGAAGAGCTCGACATTCAGCAGTTCCTCATGGATTATCGCAAACAGAAAGAGCTGGCAGAAGGCATCGGAATAGAGGATGAAGACACTGAAGACATAGGTAATGTGGTCATTGTTGGCTAAGTACTTTTATTTTGGCATCTTTCACTACAGGTCTTGTTTGATGAAAATTAGCTTTATGATCATAAAAATAACATAATAACATTATAAATACAGGGTTTCCGCGGGGTCTTAAAAAGTCTTAAAAGTCTTGAATTTACAAATCTGCATTTAATGCCATAAAGAAAGGTCTTTAAAAGGTATTAAATTTGATATGGTAGGTCTTAAGTTACAGTTGTGCTCATAAGTTTACATACCCTGACTGAATGCACATGGGAAGGTCTTGGATGTTTCAACAAGACAATGACCCAAAACATAAGGCCAAGGCGACCTGTCATTGGAACAGCAGAAAAACGTGCAGGTGAAGGAGTGTCCATCTCAGTCTGCTGACCTCAGCATCATTGAGCCGCTTTGGGGAGGAGTCAAACATGCAGTTTATGCAAGAAAATCCAAAATCTTAAAGGAACTGAAGGTGTTCTACCAAGAAGAATGGGCAGCTTTACCATCTGAGAAAATAAAGTGCCTCATCCACAACTACAACAAAAGACATCTGTTATTGATGTTAAAGGGGCCAACAGAGGATTGAGAAATAGGGCATGTAAACTTTTGATCGGGGTCATTTGGATAGTTTCTGTGGTCAGTATGATTTAAAGAGTAAACACATTTGTTTGATAATAAATGGCTTCACCAAACCACCAGCCACAAGTGAAAGAAATGTTTTTGTATTATCATTCATATTCTCTGAAAAATGTCCAAAGAATCACAAATTCTGCTAGGGTATGTAAATTTATGAGCACAACTGTATGTTGCTGTAAACTTGTTTGCTGTATTGTGTTTAAAATGTGTCTGGGAAATGTCCAAACTGCAAAGAAAATAAGTACTGAGTTCCACCTGTTCCAACCTGACAATTTATACTGACCTTAGGAACCAATTATCACTAATTATGCAGCCCCCACTGAGAAATGACTATGAATTTTTGCCAGTCCATGAAATAGGCATTAAATTCTATTTTAAATAGGCTTAAAAAGGTCTAATAAATGTCTTAAATTTAATTTGTAGAAACCTGTAGGAACCCTGTAAATAGGGTGTATAGTTGTCAGTCCTTAATGACTGTCCATTTGTCTCTGCAGATGTTCCTCCTCCCACTGAGGGTGAATATTTGGAGGACACTGGAGGTCCAGATGTGAAAGCAGAGCTTCCCTCCCATCTCAGCATCACTAAAGATGTTATGGAACGCTGTGTTCATCTGCTGTCTGACCCAAGCCTCAAGTTGCGTCTCAAGGTGCTGTGCAAATCACCATCAGACTTTTTATAATATTAGCTGTACTGCCTGGCACGGGTGTCTGTTGTAGCGTGGTACTAACAGGTCCAGTGGTGTGATACACTATTATACAGGACACTTTTACCAGTATACAAGTTGGTAGTACAATTCCTGACTTTAGTAGTTAATGTTTGTAGCCCTATACTGGTGTAAATAATCTTCTTAATACATAATATCTTACAGATTTAGGAAAGAAAACATCCCCATGTTTCTTGTCCACACATAAATAGCTTTTTAGGTCACACTAATGGAGATTTTTAAAAATGTGTGTGGACAAGGAGAATGAAGACATTACAAAACGATGGCATCAAACCCCAATTCTCCCATGTGTATTGGTGTTGTGTATAATGGACATTTGCCTGAAATAGAAACTACATGTCATCTAAATGTATAAGTCAGTGTATTACCTGTAGGAGATGGATGTCAACACAAACAGATTAGGGAAACTGATATGCACTAATATCTCTACTTTGGCAAAGTCCACTTTTATTTGTGGTGTCCACAGTATAAATGTTGTCAGAAATAATGGTTTATGTGGATGTCAAGTATTAAGTTTTTCATTGTAGTGTGGGCAGCGATATTTTGTTAAATTAATGTCAAGTGAGTATAATTTCTTAAAAAAATGGTGGAAGAAAGTATCAGTTTAGAAAAGCATCTGTATTGGAGTGGATATGGTATTAAACGAGGTTCAAACCAGAAAAACAAGACTATAGTTGTTAGCAGCTCAATAGCTTATAGCATGAATGGATGGATGGATACCAAGTGTTTTATCTTTATCCATTTCTAAGTTAATGTAACCTCTTACTCTGCATGAGCTGAATCCATTGACAACATTAAGTACCCCTATACTGTTTTTCCAGCTTTAAACCCTGAAGTTTAAAGCTGGAAAAACTGGTTTTGCTCTTTTGCAAAATACACATTATGGAGATGTATGAGGCTTACAGCAATTTTTAAAAGGGTTCCAATATGTTCCTCAATAAGACTTGACAGTGTTGCACACTTGAACACAGAGGGACTTCCAGGTGTGCATCAGTTTGTGAAAATGACATTCACTCTCTTCCATAAAGCAAAATAGATACACACAGGCATTCGGCTGCTAGCTGCAAGTGGTGCATTCACTGACTGACACCTGTGTAAACAGTCCGTCTTCATCATCCTTCAATCACAAAATAATAGTTCACTGACACATTTAGCAGGACAACAGTGAATACAAAACTGACTATTTCAGAGAATTACTGACATGAGTTGCAGCACTGGTTCACACAAAGCATGGCTTGTTAATCAACTTGCAAACTCAGATACAAAACTCATATTTGCATCATAAACTGTCTGTCACTTATACACATTTAATATTTCTCTGTCGCCACTTGTACACATCTTTTGTAACACTTTTTTTTACTTGATAAACAGATACACACAGTGACATCAGACACTTAGCTGCTAGCTGCAGGTGGTCGATTCACTGACTGACACCTGAGGACCCCTGGAGACTATAGCTACCAAGATGCCAGTATGAAATCCAAAAAAACCCAAAAAATAACCTGCCTAAAATATAATGATTGCTATTATAAATAGTTGAATCATCCATAAACAAAATAATAAATACCAGTGGGGGGGTGACCAATGTTCATTAATATATCCCAAATTACTCAGGGCCCCAGAAAAGAGGCAACAAGAAATGGACTTTTGTGGAAGTAAGAGAGAACACCTGACCTGCAGAGACTACATCTGCAGAAAACCTTCAACTTAACCCCAAGAAATGCTCAAAGTGGAAGAATCTTAAACATGTCTTCCAGAGGATCAAAAAAGTCAAAAACTAAACTTCAGTCAGATGTCCTGGGGAGACGTGAGTCAAAACAGGAAAAAGTATAGAATAGGAAGAAAAAGATCAAATGAAAGTTTCCAGTTTTTAATCAATGGAGGGCAAAGTGTTGAAAGGTTTTCTGGAACAGCCCAGTAGGTACTGTATGTGTTAGACAATAGAGACCTTTTCTGATAGAAAAGGTTTCTGTTTTTTTTTTTTTTTTTTTACCCAAAGTGTGTGTCAAGATGCAGATTTTCAAAAGCCTGAAAACACATACTGGAGTAGAATTCTTCAATCAAATATCATGAATAACAATGTGCTGAATGGTCATAACTGAAGTTTTGCTCAGTGACACTAAAAGACAATCAAGGTCAACGCCCGAACATCACACCCAGTTTGAAAGATACAAATACACGTACCATTAGCCTCATAGCATAATTGCCTAAGTCATATTTTTGGCAAATTGTGATATATGCATAAAATGAAACAGCAGTTTTAGAAGAGTAAGGTTATGTAGATATCACAATTTGGCCAAAAATATGACTTAAGCAATTATGCTATGAGGCTAACGACATGTTGCATCCAAACTTAATGGGTTCAATTCACTCATAACACTTTCTTTTCATGCATGAAACCAATTAGCTGGTCTCAGAAGTAGTACATGAGCTACAATGATATGACACCCGAGATTGTTTTACATCAATTAAAAGTTACTTGTGAACATGTGTTTGTGTGTCTGTAGGTGTTGGATGTGTTGGAGCTGTGTGTGTGTGTCCTGAGTGAGAGGGAGGATGAACTCCTGCCCATGGCCCATCGCTGCTGGCCCGCTCTCCTGCAGAGACTGACCGCAGATGACCCTTTGGCAGTCCTCAGAGCCTTCAGGGTACATCACACCACCCAGACATTTGAGTATACCATCCGGCAGTGAGTCTGTTATTGGGTTTTACATGCTGAGTTTGTCCACCAGGTGCTCTGTACCCTGGGGGAGACCTGCGGTGACTTCCTGAGAAGGAGGGTTTCCAAAGAGGTTCTGCCCAAGCTGAGCTCCTCGCTGGCTCGACAAGCCCCGATCAGCACCAAGGCCGGACCCATCTACACACACACCCTGGCCTACAAACTGCAGCTGGCTGTACTGCAGGGGCTGGGCTCGCTGTGCCAGAGGCTGGACCTGGGTAAGAGTACAGTCACAACACACACACCAGAAACACACAACATCGGTTTATAATGAACACTCCAAAGACGAATATAGTTGCATCAAGTTAAGACACAATGCAGATAATTATTATTAATGTTTACCACTAAGAAGCAGGCAGACAGAAAGGCCTTTATGTGTTTGTCATTAGTCACTTTTACACAGAGATCCCAGAAAAAAGGTGAGATGGTGATCCCACCTTTTTGCCACCACTGACTGATTTCCATAGCGCAGCCAAAGGAGTAACAGAGGTGAGACAGGCTGGACTTTTACACAGCAGACCTGCACTCTGAAATCAAAGGGGCCGTGATGCAGCACAGCGTATAGTGTGACGTATAACTTGTGTATCTGAAGTACATAGTGGTGTTGCTAACCTCTCTGGAGTCTGCCCATCTTTCAGTGTTCCACAAATATTAGCATGGATAGAGTTCTCTGCCCAAAGTGACAACAGCTCGCGGATCTTGGCATCTCCCCAGTTTGACATCTTTCTGGCCGTGTTGATATGTTTGTTTACTGTACACGGCCCACTCTTATTTTTAAATCCCCCCAGCGTGGGGGTCGCACACGTCATCCAAGCGTCATACCTTGGTTGCGGAACAAGAGGTGTTCCTTTTACGTAGCTTTCCGGAGTCGTGTTTCCACCTTTATCACAGCTCTGTTACTACTTCCAGAAGTGTAACAAAGCTGCGATAAAGGTGGGACCAAATGATCCCACCAGTTAGTTTACACACATGTCATTCTGGAATATTCCCATAACAGAAGTGCTGTGTAAAAGGGTTTTGTCCGTTTAGAATAATGAATCAAAGACTGGGGACATACACAGTGGAGGCAGGTGGAAACATCTACTGACATCTAGAGCTATCATGAAATTTTTTAATTAAATCATATAAAAATGATGCCTTAATAGTCTTTTTGCCTTCATTTGTGTATAAAGAAGCATCTTCATCTTTAGAGCCATTTATTTGGCCATTATTCAGAACATATAAGTAATAATTACACATATTGAGATCAGGTTCCATTAACCTTTAAAAACCCACAACTATTTTAGTTACAACTTCCAAATTATTATTTTTTTGTCTTTCCAAAGTCATTTATTATAATATCATCATTAGAATTTTGCATTTTTCAGTGAAAATCAGATATTTTCCTATATTTAATTTACTGATCATGTAGATGTTTATAAAATCTTAAACATTCAAATGTTATTAGATCAAAACAGAGAAAACTGAAGAAAAGTGACTTTTTCAGTAAAACATATTAACTCAAAATAAAACAAGCATCTACAACCACTGTCATTAGACAAATTGTATGGGTTTTACCAGTGAATCCATAGCTACTTTTACACAGAGATCCCGGAAAAAAGGTGAGATGGTGATCCCACCTTTTTACCACTATTGACCGATTTCCTCAGCCAAGCCAAGCCAAAGGAGTAACAGATGAGGCAGGCTGGACTTTTACACAGTGGACCTACCTTCCGGTATCAAAGGGGCGGTGATGCAACACAGTGTATTGTGTGATGTGTAACTTGTGCTTCAGAAATACCCCAAACATAGCGGTGTAGCTAATCTCTCCAGAGTCAGCCCATCTTTCTCATCTTTCACCATTCCACAAATGTTAGTATGGATAGAGTTCTCAGCGAAGTGACAGCGGCTCACGGTTCTCGGCATTTCCCCAGTTCGACTTCTTTCTGGTTGCGTTGATATGTTTGTGTACTGTACACGGTCCACGCTCATTTTTAAATCCCCCATGTGAGAGTGATTATTTGTTTGTCTCTATATATGTTAGTGTATACATGTCCCTGTGACCCTCTCAAGGATAAAGTTCAAAAAATGAATGAATGAGTGAATGAATGAAGAAACACTGTAGCAGATGAATTAACACATCCAAAACTATTTTACCCAAGTAACAGGTCACGATAAATTGTTAGCCATTTTTCATTTCGCTTTGACAATAAAAGCTATTGAATACAACACACTGGTAATTTCAAATTTACTAGTGGAAAGGATCATCTTCCCAATTGCATGTGAAGGCAGCATTAGTCTTGTAAACTTTCTATTTGTATGGGTGATGCAACAGTTAGTAAGATGACAGAATAACCTTTCAAAGACCATGATACACACTCACCAACCTGTTTTTCCTCAAAGATGCAATGACTTCGGTCACCACCAGATGGCACACTTGTATAACAGTGAAAAACAGACCCTTAATATGCCAAATGTTTTCAAAAACGTAGGATCAGTCATTAACTCATGAAATTTTAACTGTGGAAATTGTTGCACGTCAATCAGTACAGTTTTCATTCCCGTCTTCTTTTCCTCCATTAAACTGTGCAGTGGTTAAGTGTGGAGTTAAAACAAACCCTCTGTCAGTGGGACATCAGAACTTAATGGGTTTTTAGTCTGCGGCTGGATTTAGTATATTTTAAAGATGATGTTAAAACCAACTAAATCACCAGGACATACAATAACCGCTGCAGGCAACAGTTCCTCCTCAAGCTCCATTAAACCACGATCAAGACAGAAACACTGTTAAATCTGTGTAATAATCAGCAGATCAAGGAGCTGCTGCAGAGAGAGGGGGCAGTTAATTGATTAGCACAGAAATGGAATGCTTCTGACAGTTGTCTGTTTTCTGCTCGGTCTAGCTTCAGCATCACAAGTTAAAATGTTAATCCAACGTGGCCCGAGGGCTCAGTGCCAGTGTGTTTCTAATGGTGGAATTATGAGCTGATTGTCTGCTTTTTCATCAGTCATTCCATTCATTAAGCAGCAAGGTTCCTGTCACAGCCACACTGGGTTCAGCTGCTGGGTTGCACCAATTTCTGATGGAGCCAGTATTCAACTGGGCATGCAGGACTTCAAGTGTCTGACATTACAGTGAAGTTACTCCTTTAGAACTCTAATTTAGTGTCTCTTGGGCATGTATTTGATGCCCTGTTCAGAACTAGCATTAAAATTATTACTAAATTCCATCATGGAGAGAACAAATAGGATATTCATCGTTGTCATATTTGATGTATAAGCAGAGTTCTTAAAAATATTTAAAAATCTTGAATTTACAAATTTGCATTTAATACCTTAAAAACATTTGATACCATAAGTCTTAAGTTATGTTACCATAAACTACCTTAACTGTCTGTTAAATGTCCAAACTGTAAAGAAAATAACGTTCGTCTACTCAGTTCCACCCGTTCCAACCTGACAATTTATTTTAAAATTAGGAACCAATTATTGCTAACTTAGCAGCCCTCAGTGAGAAATGACTCGGAACAGTGGGGATCAAGGTGATGGAGTAAATAAATCTTTTTTCCTCAATTCTAGGTGTCACAAATTTTTACCAGTATGTCCATGAAATAGGCTGTGAAGTGGGCAGTAAATTCTGTTCTAAGTAGTTTTAAAAAGGTCTTTAAAAAGTGTTAAATTTAATTTGTAGGAACCCTGTGTGGCATGTTGATTGTTTAGGCTTTACAATCAGGTGAGAAAGTTGTATTGAGGTTATTGTGGACAGATTTGTGATTGCCATAAACCAAAGTTATCATTTGTATACTGGTTTGGTTATGAGTGAAAAAACACAGATTGTTGATCATGCAAGTATTTTTTGTATATATATTTTCTATATATTTGCACTCAAACATACACAGTTAAACTAGTACCAACTTTCATTTCGCAGGTTTTATATAGCATCTCTCTACTAAATAATGCATCCAGAATATCCCAACACAGCAGAGGTTGTGTATTTTTTGGACAACAGTTGAGCTTCATCCTGTTGGTGGGCATCTGCATCACCTGGGGTCTGTGTCGCAAAGAACAAACATACCAGGAGTGTCTTTCCATTGCCTTGGTAGACAAAGCCTAACAAACACAGTCATGTTCAGTTGCTGCCAGGAAGGAAAACTGGCAACAACCTGCCCACTGTGTGAATGTGAAATTTTATATTCTGATCAATATCAAACCATTCAGGTGCAGAGTCATCTAACTGTAATTAGAATAGTGTATCCCAACAAATTAGTGTGTTCTTTAGATTTATTCGTATGTTATGTGAGACATTTTGAGACGTATTCTTTTACTTTAACTCTGACACTTTTATAAAGGTCTAAAAGCATGTAAGACATAATATAAACACATATATGCTTTAGGATTTTAACTAGTCCAATTATTATCCATTTTCCTCTTAAAAAAAGTTTTTAAGTAGGCTATTTTTCATTGTTGCTCTTGCTCTCTGCTGCTCGTTTAGTTTTTTAGCTGTACAACTCTTCATCTGCACAGCTCAACATGTTTTTTCCCTTTTTTTTCTCCATGCAACAAGGTTTGTGGAATCTTGTGATTGATTAGACAGCGGTCAGTAGGTGGTGGTTTTATACATTGTTTTATATGGGTTTATTACTAGTGCAGATAGTAAGCAGACAAACAAACAAAGAATGGCATTCTATGTTCATACATGAACATTTATATAATTGCACAGGCTGACATTGCAATTACAAATAGATTAATTGTGCAGCTCTAATTTTAGTCAGCGAAAGCTCATCATGCAAATAGCGGCGACTTCCAGGGAAGTGTATGGTGACACCACATTAGGGCAGGAGACCCCCCCCCCCCCCCGTACAGTTAGC